>JAAQPG010000818.1:0-48387 GCA_013186905.1 Fusarium udum | reverse complement strand
AATTAATTAAAGAGATTAATTATACCTTCTAACAGAAGGGAGGATATATTATTAAAGAATAACATATGCGTGGCTGTTGCATAATACAGTAAATAAATATTATCACAGCCGTCTCTAGCCGCCCTGGATGAATGTTATTCCATCTGTTACTTATTAGTATAAGTAGGACTATTATTCCCTTAAGGAAGAAGGTTAAGCAAGTAATATAGCAACTCTTGTGTATGGCAATTAGTCTAATCATTGTAACCACAAGAGAGAACCAAATAGCAACAACATCTGTTTATCCTTTTGTTTACTTACCTATCTTGGTTATTAACTTTGTTGTTTGTTTCATGGCTAGACTAGACTACCCTGTACCATGGCAGAGATCGACCGATGCATCACGCAAGGCATGCCGCTTCTGGTGCGAGATCAACACCCATTCAGTATGACTTCATTTACGCAACTGTGGTAGCATTTTCAGCGAAGCAAAAAGCCAATAGATATCTTTATTACCAGCCGTGCGGGTACATTAACCGATGGGTAAGCCGGAATGATTCCAAGCAAGGAACGAGTTATCAACGAGAAACGAGAATTCGGTAGAAGGCCCTGCAGCAGATCAGCCAGGTACAGTATGATGGTGTGTCAAACTAATACCTTTCGAGTTAACAACAGTTACATTTACCCGGAAGCTTTCCCTTTTCCGTTGCAGACATTTCGTGCCAGGCTCCCATGAAACTGACACTCAAGCAGCTCTTGAACAGGTGCGCATTCTTTAGCCAGACCAAGCTGCGGTTCACTTGTACCTAGCAAGAAGGCCTCTAGACTCAGATGTGACCAGCAAAAAGGTTATTCATGGAACTATCGTACAAACTCATCTAGAATCTATGTAATTCGTAATGTAACTTAACCGACCATACGCCATTCTCAGCTAGACTCAGCTTCTATGTATCATCAACCTGAAACGTTTAATCACTAACATTCCCATCGGAACGCCAATAGTCGCGTTTGGAAGAACCTTCTCCATGTTTGGGAACCTCATCGTAGGTACGCCCGCTCAATACGATTTAAGCCATCAGGTCCCTGGCCAAACCCGGGGCAAAAGAGGCGAGTCTGATGCCATACAGATCTCGGATCAGGTTGAGCCTAGCCTGGCACTCTTTGACTTGCCCCGGGCTACTGTGCGGGCTTGAGATAGCGATAGCGAGGGGCCAGACCAGATGGTACATGACGACGCTCTGACGTTGCGGTACGGGAAGTGGGATACCCTGTTCGTTGACTTCTCCCATCAGATAGAGCAAGACACTGCAGAGCCTCTGAGTCATTGAAACAACTTGCTTTTCGGCAATGGTGGCGGTGGTCTGAGCGAGCTGAACCTGCGGACTGCTCTTTGAGTCCACGAGCCGTAGGAGGGTTGCAGCACATACATGCAGCCTCCCGAAGAACAATATGAGGTACATGTTGAAGAAGACCCACGTGCACGCCGTCCACCGCGATTGAAAGCTGACCAAGGGCTTATTGTTCGGAGTGGCGGGTCGCTTGTCCGCTGTTTGCTGAGGTTGTAGTTTTGTAGGCATGGCCTTTTCAATCATGGCCAACTCAGCGCCGATTGCCAAGGCTTCTTGGATGACCGGAACGAGTAATTCCCGCTGCTTATTCGGCGTCGATGTCGAATCTGCACTCGTGATTCGCCTAGCTGCCCTGTAGAACTGTCCAATGCGAGTGACGACCAGGGCTAAGCGGACGACTGGGTTTGATGTGTCGAATTGTGAGTCGGGAATGACCAGACAGTCCATATAGTCCTTGGCCATGAGTGAGGGGATTTGCTTATTTGTGTCTCAGCATCCAGGCTATAAGGGTCCTGTTAAGGCCTACTAACCATTTGAGTGAAGATCCATGAATGCAAGTTCGACTCTTCGACATTTGTTATCACGCGGTGCCCGACAACGTCGAATAGCTTGGAAATGCCGGCCATGTGCACGGCCTTGGTTGTTTGGCCCTGGCACTCGATATCCTCGGGGGTTCGTCAGCGAGTTGCAGATCATTGCAGCACATGACTTACCTCGATCATGCCTAGCAGCATCAAGGATGCCAACGTTTCATCTTTCAGGGGCCGCTTAGATGCAGACAGATCTCTATTGACAGTCCTCAAAGCGGCCCCGTAGTGGCATCGCGCGGTGACATAGAGCGTTGACGACTTGTAGTGTCTCGAAAGCGACATGTGAGCTGCAGCAAGGAGGGCCGGGCGTATGCACGATGTCCGGCTAGAGCCCCTGTACATGCCCTCTAGAAAATCGAGATGCCCCTTGATGACGCCCGGCGCCGGCAAGACGCAGTACTCGTGCAGGAAATACGAGATGGACTCATCCTCGAACGAGGGTTGGGGTTGTCGACTAACCCCTGAGCTTCTGGACCTCGCTTTTCCGTAGTCAAGCCCCATGCCCATGACGAGGGTCTGCGCGGAAGAGCTGCCGGGCTCATCACGGACAAGGCTATGTCCAGGCTCTCCGTGGAACCGGAACGCTAGTGGTCGATCATAGCCAGGGCATGGGGCCTTGTAGAGCTCGCAGCGTCGACATCCAGGGCGTCTGCCATCGCACTGGTAGGAACAGGTTAGGATAGGGGCTGGACCGTTGACCTGTCAGATTCAGATTGATTGACCAGGACACTTACTTTAATTTTTCGCTTCCTGCAGCGGCTGCAGCCCCGGCTGAGGGTTCCGGGGAAGACCATGCTTGGCTCGTACATATAAAGATATTGGTCAAGCCACTCAGACTCTGTGGATTGTTGGTTGGGCTGAAATGTTATTCTTGGGCATGTGAGTTTCTCAGTGGAGCTCTGAGCAACAGCTCCTGTAGATTATATCCTATGGGAGAAGTTTCTGTGAATGGAGTATCTAGAACAGACCAATCAAGCTTGGCATGTCTCGAATGGCTGCATGAGTAAGCATGAATGTCATTTGTCTAGGATCACATTGGTGGAATTACGGCCATTCATGGTTAGTATCGGTCCTTAAAACGTCAGAGCGTCGCAACCTGTGCTTGTTGTAGCATAGGCCTGGTTTTGGTATACGGCCCCTGGGCGCTGACTACCAAAATTACGAGCTTTGGCGTCTTGGAGCTATCGTTGAATCAACTCTTTGTTGTGCGCCACAGCAAGGGCTCCGGATGAACCGCACCTATTGGAACCTACGAGGCGTTCCACGCTTGCCCTCAAGCAGATGAGAACAATGGCTTAGGCCTCCGGGAGTGTCAGCTCTGAAGCCGCGACTGCTATCCCAGGCCAGTTTTGCAAGGTAATTGTCTTGTCTCATTAACCAAGGGGTAACCGTTATCTTGAATGTTACGTTGTAAGATATCTGTCATTTAGTAAGGACCGCTGTCACAACCATCGGGATCACTTGACCCACTGTACTGGGACTCCGATACCATAACGCTACCAAGCTTCCCCGGGTAGATAATCTAAGACCAAGGAGTCACTCTGCAGTATTGATCGACCTGTTAGCCGGCGTTTTAAATACAGGGTCAGGAAAAGGTTTCAACGGTTTCGCCCCATCCGATTCGTCCGGACCCCCTGCCATGATCGCCGTGACTGCTTAACCAGTAATAGTGTTGACTGATAATAACTGCCGCGACATTGCCTGCGGCCAAGACACGTCCTCACCCAAATTGTCATGCTTCACCTTACCTTGCAGTGAAGATTCCTGCACGATACGTCAACGGCTTCTCATAGTGCATGTATGTAATATGCGGCGTTCCGATAGTCTGCCGTTCTGGACTTAGCACTTTGGAGTCAGGTAGCCAGGGCTAGACCCAATATGTGACATTCCCCAACGTCTTAGCGCGAGGGTATTTAAAGAGAAGCATAGAGCCGCTTTGTTCCAACGCGTCTAATTCCCCGCCTTTATCCTTAGCTCCGGTGACCGATTGTGAGCAGAGCCTCGTAAGGACGCCTGTTCTGCACGCCGTGACCCGTTCTACACCTGAATCATGCCATCGAAATCGCTCAGTCAAGCCAGAAATGGGAACCGTAGGAGGTACGACTCTGAAGCCTCTTCCCTTCGCCCTGCCGAACCTTGAGACTGACCGAGCTGACCATAAGCAGCCATACAAAGTCACGCATGGGCTGCTTGACGTGGTGTGTGGGACTTTAAAGACTTTCGATACTAGTCGAACATACTAATCAGTATTTGTCTGGTCCAGTAAGCGCCGTCACATCCGCTGCGACGAGAACTATCCCCAGTGGTAGGTGGACTGTGCCTCTATACTTAGACGATCCTCAGCTAATGATCCGCCAGCCAGAACTGCACTAAGCACAAGGTCAAATGCTCCTTTCACGATACTCCATCACAAGAAGAGTTGCTCCTCCAACTGTCGCCTGAGAATACTCCATCAACGGCCTATTCAACCTCTAAACCTCGTCGACCATGGTCGGCAAAGGCCAGGGCAGAGGTAAGGCAGTGGAGGAGGACAGGGTCAATGCCTATACCGGACGATCGTATCAGAATAACCCTGCAACCAACCATTTACTCTGAAGATGACTTATGCTTTGTTTACCAAGCAGCAAGTAACCAACATAGACTTACAACGATGGGAGTGAGTAAGCTCACTGTTATATCATCATACTTACCGAGGTTTGTTTGTCTAGCAGTTTCTTATGTCCTCATGTTGACTCTCTAGCTTCTTTCGTATCATCTCGTCATCCCGGCTGGCGATGAATGGAGTCCTTGCCCTTTCAGCATACCAAGTTGCGTCAGTTACTCACTGCCAACATGCCCGTCGGAAAGAGTATCAGTACCAGATGCTAGCCATCCAGGATCTCAGGAGATGTCTGTCCAACTTTAGACCAGAGCATGCTGATGGAGCTCTTGTTGTCTCAATGGCACTATTATGGCTCTGCGAAGACATGTGAGTGCGCCTGGATGAGGCGATGGACGAAAGTATTGACATGACCAGGTCGAGCCGCAGACAGATTGCAGAAGGAATCTCAGCTGTAAGTACTATTCTGCTGTCAGGCAATACACTGAGGCTCATAAAACCTCAGATCCTACAGACATGCCATCGGTTAGGTCACCAGTCCGGATTTTATCACATGATAGCAAAAGCATGGCGTCAAACCGCCCATTTGCACACAACGCTCAAGACGGAGTGCGGGAAGCCGAACGTACTCCAACGTATAATTGTCGAGATGCAGAAATTCAAGGCCCTCTTGAAAGAGCAAGAACCGGACGACGACACCTGGAGACAGCTGCGGCTACTTATCGCCCTCGCGGAGGACTTGACCGAACTGGAGCCGTCGACACCAGCCGATAAACAATTCGAACGGATCCGGCTGCTACGAGACTACAAGCTCTGGCTCCCTCTTAATGACCTCCTGACAGGAAGGAACTTGTCAAGCACGCTGATGGTTAATGCCTACCTATACACGATAGCTTTATACGCCCAGCGCCAGACATCGCAGGCGTATATGATTGACCTGGGAGTCGACCTGCCCAGTTTGCTGGAGGAGACGTTACGACAGATCACACCTGTCAAATCGTACATTGGGTCACTCAACAACCTGAAAGCCCTGGTATCGTCATTGTCATAATACTGGTAGTATTTAAGTTGTAGCAAGTTCGGATTGTGGCGACGGAATGAAACGAACGCCACCAAGCAACAGGCGAATGATAATAGTAATAATAAACACTTGAGCTACTGTAACAGATATCGACTGTACTATACCTTGTTTCGAGTGAATGTCATGAGTAAAAACTGGGCCTTGGACCGTCTTTTGCTTACCAAAACCCCCTTAACTCATTAGCCAATAGAAGCTCACACAATTCCCCTGATTGATAGAACTGCATCCTGAATCCTACTCCTTTCATTAAACATCTCACCGCCGTTTTGTATCGAGATGACTGCACAAAAAAGCTTGAGGCTCGAAGAGGTCATCCTTGAAGATGTACCCGTTCTCACAGAGGTATGGTTCGCGGCTTTTACCGATCCTGGAATCCGGCGCATCTGGCCTGATACACCGGCGGTACGCAACTGGTGGACCGAAGGCAACCGTCACGACTTGATCCATAAACCGTTTCAACGCTACGTCAAAGTTGTCGATCCAGACTCCAAAGATGCTCATGGCCGTCCGCGCATCGCGGCTTTTGCCAAGTGGGATACTGCAATGCCCTGCGAGCGGGGTCGACGATATCCACCATGGACTGAGGATCAGCCTGGTCAAGTCTGCGACGAGTTCATCGCTAAGGAGGAAGCGGAAAGACTCCGCGTCATGGGAGACCAGAAGCACTACTGTAAGGGGCCACTCAGACCTTGTACCACGGATCTGCTAATCGCAATTCATCTAGATCTCGATACGTTGGTCACGCATCCTGACTATCAACGCTGCGGAGCTGGCTCTATGCTTATGAAATTTGGCTGTGACCTAGCAGACAAGGACGGAGTAGCAGCGTATGTGGATGCAAGCAAGTCTGGGGCCGGACTTTACAAACGTTTTGGGTTTGTGGATGAGAGCTTACCCGGTTCTGGCGACGTCGCGTCCATGGTTCGACGATAACGCCCGTCGGTCTTTGTAACATGGGCTGTACCGCTGCAACGTTGTAGTGTTCAAGAATTATTGAATAAAGCATAAACCACTCACGTATCGAAGTTGACGCTATTCAGACATGCCCTTTGAGATATTGTCTTAGTCGATCGCAGAAAGCCGATATACAAGGTCGAGAACTACCCAAATCAGCTTTGCATTAGAGATCGGCAGCAGGGTGAAGAGCAGACTGATATTTACGATCGATGATAGCCTTACCGGAGATAATCGGGGAAATACCATCCCACATTTTCTCCCGAGATCTCACGTCGCACAAGCCAACAATACAGGGTCCATCCTGGCAAGAATTTATTCCACGACTGCAAGACATGTCAACTGCCGAGACGTTACCAACTGCTGGTGATAGGCGAAGATACGGTATTTCTTGGCTTGAAGCCTCTTCCGCCTGTTGTAGCATGGTCTTCGAATGATAGGTGAAGATACGGCCTGTACCGCTTGGAAATATTTTGTAGAGGCAGCTTCCTGTTTTCCCTGTGATAGGCGAAAATACGAGGGTCGCGTTACCTGTCCCTTTCTAGAAGCAAACGGATCTTATTAATAAGAAAAACTAGTAATTGGCCTCGTTGATCCTTTCTCATTCACTGTGTACTGGAGTGCTTCCACTTCAAAAAACCAGCGTTCAGGTCTAGGCTGAGCGATGGAACATCAGTATCATTTTCAACAGCAGGATGGCTAGAAGCAAATCACGGATTATTTCGAGCCGGGTTAACATAACAAGGCGTCGCACATTTGAGTTACAAGAGCTAGATGCTGGTAACAGATGTTTTATACTCATCAACACATTCTCATTCCGTGAGAAGTCCCATGCGATTCAATCCGTTGTATATTGTTTGAAGCAGTACCAGTCTTGTAACCTAATGAACTACTACCTTGTCTTAAGGAAATCATATATTACAGCGTCAAACTCAATGGAAGTTACTTTAATGAGCCTCCTAGATGTTCTGGGGATATAATGAGTTCTTGAATAGGATATGTGACCTCTGCTATAGTCTGTTCTCTCTTTCACCAACACTCGCCTCGTTATGTTTTTCAGCACGACAGTGAGCCTTTTCGGTATGAAAATTCATATAATATGGAAGGTGAATGGCGAGAATCCGGGTTGAAATCTCTGATGGCCTTTCATCTTTCAAATGTTATCTTCCGGGTCTCTCTTCAACCAGTGAACTTTGCCTGTCCCATCCCAGAACCCTGATTTTGTGTATTACCTGAGCTTCTTAAACCGGCTTTTAGCATTTTAAACACCGTTTTTGAACAGACTCGCTCCAAGGATCCAGCCGCAGCCATCCCATGCCGCATAACCAATCATCCATCGTAACATCCAATTGCTGACATCTGTACGTCGGTTCCTCAATAATCCGACCCGAGGTCACGTCAAACGCGAGATATTCCCCTCTTCGTCGTACATCTTCATTTAATGTCATCATGAGCTCCTTAGTAGGCGGAGTGACAGGGCATCACCGCCTTCGTACTCAATGCGGCATCTGCGGCAAAGCATTATTAGCTGGAGTGAGCTTTATGACTTGTTAGTTTTGAGATCCCTCTTCTCATGCTCTTCCATTGGCTAACAGCACGTTTTGCAGTGCTTGGTGACGGTCATGAGCCAGAATCAGCGATTTGCCTGGACCGTGCGGTATTCCCTGATTCTCGGAGCATCAGGATTGGCACCAAAGTCATCTGCTGGGCACCGAGCTGCAGGCGATGCACAGATGCTACCGAGGCAGTAGGCTTGCATTCTACGTGCCTGACTCTGTTTCAAGAGCATTGCAAAATCGACAAGGCAGTCGACAGATTGTGGATAACAATTGGCAAGAGGAACCTCTGGCAGCGCGCTCCAATGCTTCATCTGGATCGCGAAACAGGACTTGACATTGAAATTGTCCGTGAGAAAGCAGAAGCTTATGGTATTCGATTATTGAAGCTCCTACCTGCAGAGCTTGTCCAGATGGTACAAGAGTACAGCGATTCAGCGACCTTCTGGCGCTACATCCATGTTCTTAGCATTGCTCGGGAACTGTCCCGCTTACAGTCCGATGCCGGTCCACCAGTTACTTCGATACCATTGTGTAATATCCTATCTTGGATACGAGGAGATTGCGCTGCTGTGTTATCAAGTAACTGCCCGCCAGTAGTACGCTTGACTCTTGATCACAGGGGGATACGTAAGGTAGAAAGGTTGTCGAAATCATCATACGAACCCGGACGTCGATCGGACAGGGAAGCGTTTGTCATTGCGTCTGCGATATGCTTTCAGGATGTCGTGGCTATACTGAAGGTGATGAGGTTGTTTTGCATATTGCAATGATCTGAACTGACCAGTACACCTAGTTCCAAGTGTTGCGGCTTGAGCTCCCTGCATCTCTGTTGGGGTTTCACATCTGGGATACCCCCAGCCCCCCTGGTATTGAGGACTGCGAATTTTACGGCCGCGTGACACCATCCATGCAATTCAAGACCACCAACTTACGCAGTGTAACGGGCCTCACGTTTTTCTTCTCATTTAGTAAGCTGTACGCAATACATGGGCATACACATACGAGGCCTGATGCATCGAAAACATTTGACCGCTTTCCTGCGAAAAGAAAGGAAAGTGTCGTATGGATATACCTACCGATGCCGAGAGATGAAGAAATCACCGCGATCGCGATGCGGTTGAAGGTTGAGGGGGGAGCGGCCACAACGCAGAAACCCTTTTTCATGGTAACATTTTTCTTTCGTGATGGACTTCACAGTACTGATGAAGACAGGCTCGTACAAAGCTAGCCGGGGATGTGTATGTTGGCCCATGCCATCTTAGGCAGCACAGAGATATCGTTCTCAGCCAGTCAAGTCCGGAACTGCTCATTCACAATGTTGCGGATGTCGGACCAGCTACTGTATTCGGAACATATCCGCGGAGCCAGCAACGTGATATCCTACCGCCGTTCGACAACCGCTGGCCGAATATGGATCCTCTCCTTCATCTAATGTTCGAGCATATGTATCTTTCGGTGGCGCCATTAAAAGACGTGACTGGCATTCAGGTTCTGGAAGATGAGAACTTTGAATGCAAGGGTATGATATTCGACTATAGTGACGGTGCTCAGAGAGCCTTGGGAGACTGTAGATTTGGCCACTATCGTGCGAAGGCGTATATGAGGCCACAGCGGTTGTGCTACTGTCATGTCCAACCTACACCGGCGATAGTGCGGGGCGTTCACGTCGAGATTGGAAGTGAGTCGGACCATGCACACAGCGGCGATGACTGGAAGTGCTCGGAGATGGAAGGGAATATCGAGTTTTGGTTCTCCAAGGAACATTCGGTCATCGTCTGCCAGCCAGTTGAGAACACAGCAGCTCTGTGAGGGGTCGGGATACTTGGCGGCCTTTGTTTCCTTGGCAGTTATTTTGGTTTTGTCTTGATCAACAGATATGCAAATGCAGAGGCCCTCAGCTCACTAGTATACGTTAGTGTATTGATGATCACCAAGCGCGAAATCGTGATCCAGCTGGAGTCATAGCAACTCAAGATCGCCCAGCTCAGCACAGACTTGTCAGCTTGTCGACACCAACAATGGGAGACAGCCCAATTGCCGTGATAAGATATGTACGCCAAGAAGCGGTCGATCAAAGGTTGCACCAAAGCTCGGCTTTATAAACAATTCCCTGGTCGACAAACGCGGCTCGTTGCATATGATGTGATGTTTGCAAAACACAGATTGAACAGTGATCGTCCGATGGCCTGATCCAAACGGTCTAGTACGACGCCAGACTGGCTGCACACTTTTCTACATTGGGCTTTGTGATCTTCATTCCCGGACGTAAAGTCCGACTAGTCCAGCGTCTGTCCAATGAAGAAGTGGTAATAATCAGCCCCGTTGACATTGCCAATTCGATAGTCTGAGACTCGACAGGCGCCAAGCAGACGGGCTTGATGTCAGCTGTGGAATTGCCTACGGCCGTTGCAATCCTGACGTTGTCATTTTGACACTTTTGCAGCGCAGCAGTCTCACAGAGGCCAGCTTTGTGCGCGTCATACCTGCAGCCACGCCAATATGAAAGAATTGAAAAGTGATGAGCATTCTACCAAAGGGAGTAGACCGTAGTTACTACGTCAGCCGTTGAGCATTCCCCAGGTTTACACCATTACCTCCACCATCCCCGTTACTTTTTGCGTTCCGTTCCCTGTTTTTCACTCACACCAGATTTCTTCTTTCTGCTTAATCTTTCCTTTCAGGGTCCAGGCCTCGAAGAAAACCAACCAGTCATCGCGCGCGAAAATTCACGACGTCGCGAAAATGGCAAACGCTGCTGAAGTTCAAGGTGCGAATGGCTTCAATGGCCACCACCACCACCACCATAAGCAGCAGAGAACCCATCTCAGCGAATTCGGCACTCACATGGTAGCGGCATCTGGCGAATTTGTCGGTACTTTCTTCTTTTTGTACTTTGGCTATGCCGGCAACGTTATTGCTGTTCTTCAAGAGCCTGCCGCCGGGCCTAATGGCACATTGGCCAACAACACTATTATCTGGATCGCAATGGCATACGGCTTCTCCCTCTTGGTCAACGTTTGGGCCTTTTACCGAATCAGCGGTGGATTGTTCAACCCTGCTGTAAGCTCTTTTACTTGCTGACAACCTTGACGTGCTGACGGCCATACTTGCAGGTCACCTTTGGTCTCTGTCTCGCTGGCCAATTGCCATGGATGCGAGCGCTGTATCTATTCCCAGCCCAGCTCATCGCTTCGATGTGCGCAGGTGGTCTTGTCGAAGCCATGTTCCCCGGAAGTGCCTCGCAGGCAAATACCACGCTCGGTCCCAATACTTCGATAGCACAAGGTGTCTTTCTTGAGATGTTCTTTACAGCTCAGTTGGTCTTCGTCGTCTTGATGCTTGCGGCGGAGAAGTCCCGCGATACATTCCTCGCGCCAATTGGCATTGGTCTCTCTGTTTTTGTGGCCCTCATTCCAGGTAGGAAGCCTCCCTTGTTATTACTTCTTGGCACGATATTGACGGTCGCATTCTAGGTGTCTTTGTTACAGGCGGATCCTTAAACCCTGTACGGTCATTTGGCTGCGCTGTTGGTGGCAGAGACTTCCCTGGTTATCACTGGCTCTACTGGGTCGGACCTCTTCTTGGTGGTGCTCTTGCTGCTGGCTACTTCAGGCTTGTCAAGATGATGCACTATGAGGAAGCAAACCCAGGACAGGACAGTCCAGTCGACGTCTAGGAGGCGGAGACAGAACATCAGTATGTTTGAGCAATAGCGGTCGCCTGGGTTTGTGTTTGGGATAGCAATCTGCCACTTGTCATTTACACCAAGGGCAATATCATGAAGGGTTGAAAACGGTAATAATTTGACGGCACGGCGGAGTTGATAATGAAGCATTATGACCTATTAATCACTGAATGGTAAATAAACGACTCAAATCTCGCTCAAACCCAAGAATTGCCATGATTGATTGACCCTTTCTAAACATTTAATATACACCAAAAACCCCATTTAAACACCTAAAATCACGCTTTGAGTACCAATGGGCCCTGTTCATCTTGGAACACAACATCCCACCAATTCTGCTTCTCCTTCTTGGCCCAACTTGATGTGCAAACGGTGTCAAAGTCGGTGTTGACCATACCGCGCTGAGCAGGCATGAACCGCCTGATAGTTCGGTATGCCTCAAGACCCCAGTAGATAGCCCGGCCTTCGGGGATCTCGACCCTGCCCAGAGGCTGCTGTCGGCGCTGAGTGAGCTGCGCGTTGACAAGCTGGCGGAGGTAAGGGAAGAACCACATGCGGTCCCACCACAAGACACGTCGGGTCTTTAGGTTGTTTATGTGGGCGTTGTGATGGATGTTGATGGGAATAGCGGTGGTGAAGAAGTCGGCGTACAAGGTCATGTCGCCCCAGTTCAATGTGCGTCGGTCCTCCTCCGAGAGAATGCGCGCAAGAGGATTTGTCGCATTGGCAATCTCCTCGGGGACAGCAGTCAGACGAACAGGCTCAATCTCGAGCTCTCGAGATCGCTCAGCGATAAATGTCTGGTTGTTGAGTGTCAAGATATCGCCATCATCTTCTTCGAAGACGGTGGGGATGGAGATGGTCTGGTTGTAGTCGAGGCCGACGTGGAACTCGAATTGATCGCGAACCATAGTGGAAACATTGTGAGAGGGATCAATGGCATCGCCGAGCTCGCGTCGCCAGGTGCGCCACATCTCTTGCTCTCCCCAGATCTCACCGAAAAAGCCCTGGTCACTGTAGAAGTGATCGCCCTGCTCAGCCTTTCCAAGCTCGTAACGCTCTTGGGCGCGACGGAAGTACTTTCGCATGTCGCCGACAGGTCCAATAAAGGCACCACTGTTGATGTACTTGGGTCGGACATCGACCATGCGCAAGTTAGGATCTTGGTCGGTCTCGGGTCCATAGAGATCCTCACGGAGAGGAGACTCTGGGAGAGCATCGCAGTGCAGGTTGGAACCAGACTTGGCGCGAGGCCAGCACCTCTTCTGGGCGGACACCATGATGGTCTGCTTCATGGGCATTTCAGACTTGTGTGGCCATTGAGCACGAAGACGCTCGTTGGCCTCTTCGTTGAGAGCATGGTAGCGCCAGAGGAGTACACTTGGGGGGAGCTGGAACCAAGAGTCGGCGCTGTCGGCAACCATGATAAGATCATCTTCATTCAAGTGGTCCTTGCTTGAGCTGCCCTGACGAGAGCTCCAGTCAAGGTAATCAAGGACACCAGCGATCTTGGCGAGATGCGAGCCACTCTTGCCCCAATTCAGGATCACGGGGGCGGGATAACCCAGCGCAACCGCCGTAACAATGGCCTTGCAGACGTTGACACCGGGGGCGTTGGCTGGGAGGAGAATGACGAGACGGCGGTTGAAGATGTTGCCGCCCTTCTTAGGAGGTGAGACCATGACGGGGATGCCAGCGGGCGAGACGGGTGAAGCGGGCGAAGCGACAGGCGAGCTTGCATCTTGAGTTTCGCCCATCTCGAATACATCGGCCGTTCCATCGGAGAGGTATTGTCGTCCCTACAATCGTCAGTCAATTGAAGAACCCATCGGTGATCGCGACGTCGCTTACCTCGAGAGCTGCAAGAGCCAAAAACGTGGGAATGAGAAGAATAGCCGCTAGAACGAGCAAGAAACCTCTTGTTGATAATCGCAAGAACCTCCTCGGCATTATCTGAGTAGTCTCAGTCTTATCCTTGACGACATTCGTGGTCGGCAATTCTTGGTATCCGCCGCTGAACATTTGGCGGAACCAGCCAGCACCGTCTTGAGTGCCCGTCATCTTGAGAGAGAGGAAGCAGATTAATTCAGATCAGTAACAAAACTGACCAAGCTTAACCTGCGCTTTCAAAAGAGTGTTTAAATGAATGAATGAATGATCGAACGAAGGTCGTCGAGGGGCAATGCTGAGGGGTTACGCAGTGACATGACTACTAATATACCAGGGAGTTCAACGGTGCTAAATGCGCAAAAAAGGAGAAAAAAAGCCACTGGAATTTCCAGACCCTCCCTTGCACGCAGTCCATTCCCTCACCAACTGCACATTATTGGACTAATTAAAATCACTGACATATCGCCACAAACAGGTACCTCTGCCCATTTTGTTAGGGAAAAAGGGCCAAAGTGGCTTGCCAAGATCTTGGTCTGTTGAATTATCGATTCAAGGGAGGGAAAAAAAGAATACCAGAAGGAAAACTGACTCCACCTGTGCATGGCGCTATCGCCGACCTAAACCCGCCTAGAATTAATTACTGTTGGACGATGTCTCAGCCCCAGAGGCTAAAATCAGGGGTTGAGCTCAGCGCCGTTTTAGCGTGACGAGCGCTACAGAGCAGTGGCCTAACGGACAAGCTTAATTTTACAGCGCCAAAACATCGCTGTCGCCAAAGGATCATGATGAGAGCGACGCAGGGTCTGCCAAGCAGACGATTGTTGATCTCGTGAAACAAATCTCCAGTCTTGAAGATTAAGTCTGAGCACAAGATGAATGGTTGCTAGAAAGATGGAGCGTAGTTGATTGCTATAAAGTTGCCAGCCCCGACCTGGAGTTTAATCAGTTCGCGATGTGATTATTGAGGTGAACATTCTTCCCTTGCCCCGGTCAACTCGAGCCAGCAAACGCAAACGTCATTAACATGATGCTTCGCGTTTGCTCTTAAGCACCTTCATAAGTTTCTATCAGCGCATTTCAGAGTGTTCTCTTCGCAGTAAATCTTCAGATTCACTCGGCATGTCTGTCTACATGATCTCGTCAATTATACGTCTCTGTCATTTTTTGGTCAGCTCCATGATCAACTTGAGAAGCCATCTCGCTTCTACAACATCGAGCGTCCAACTCAGTCCGACGTTTTTCTTCTGTCACTGGCCCCTGTCTTCAGGTGCGCCATCTTCCCCAAGCTATTGGCATTAGTGCCCGACCGGCCTTCACAACACATGCAGGAACAGGAAAACGTCGGAGACCTCATGATGATCCTTATCAAGCGACAGAAAATGTCAAATGAGTCTAACCAGAGACTAAAAAATTCATCGCTACTCTAACGCTATGACAATCGCTAATGAGACCACATTTTAAGGCTGAAATGCATCCAGGTTATTCGCCCCGATCTGAACTCCTTGCATTCTTGGTACAGTATCAGAAATTCCTCAGGACGCGAGGGAGAGGAGGAAAGTGTCTGATATCTGAGACGTCACCAATCATGACTCCCTTGGACGTCTCCCCCGTTAGACATGATTTAAGCATGTATGGGGATCGCGCGATGCTCAAATCGCGAGAAGGGAGATGAAGTTTGAGATTCCGATCTTATCGTGTTTCGGGCAGCGCCCACATCCCGGGGTTGGTGTTCTGAGTTCCGCCAGTACAGGGCCATGGGAAATGGACGATCGGCCTGCGTCCAGAACCCCTCCCCACTAACTGCGCGCCGACGATATTCGCGTGCCCCCTGAATTAACCCCTCCACGTCCTTTCGCTCCGACGTGCGCTTGTCCCATTTTAATCTCAGCGCGTTGAAATCGTCGCTGACCAATATTGGTGCTCTGACTGTTCCGTCTGAGAATTGCGATGAAGATAAGAGGAGTTTGTATGTCTCAAGCGTGAGGAATGGGCTGTAGACAAGTGTCTCCTCGTCCATCATCCGTCCAGCCTCGCCTAAGTTCGCAATTGATGGTGTCTTTAGTACGGAGATGTCGAGGCTCTGGAGAAAGGTCTTGTCGGCAGCTGTGAATGTTGGATCTTGGGCGTAAATTCTCAATTTGCTCTTATCGCTCGTTGATAACGTTAGATGAGATGCGATGGCCATCAGCACGACCAATTGTTTGATGCGTCGCTGTTGGTCCTTAGCGTCTAACAAGCTGCCCAGACCCAGCGAAACAATCTTGGTGATGCGTGGTCGGTTTTTTGTTCGCAGCATGTCTTCAATTGTCTTAGCCAGGGCGGATTGGTTGTAAATGTCACTGGCATCTTCATATAGTCTGTATAATTGCTGGAGTTGTTTGCCAGATCCGTTGCCTTTTCTTGAGGTTTGCGACTTTTTGCTGGGCGTGTAATGATCTGCATTTGTTAACAGTCTGGACCCAGAGCCCTTGATTGAGAGGCTCACCATCGCCATCGGCAACCTGCATCTTCTTTGAGTGTCGCATCTTTACTGGAGTACTGTTTGTACTATTTTGTGTTTTTAGGACTGGAATTTTGACGTTTTGGATAATTCAGGAGGTGATCTTGGCTGTTTGGAAGTGATTGATTGATGATTGTTTATTGTACTCAAACTGAGGGCAAGACAACTTCTATTTAACATGACCACCGAGCATTCATCTTTTTGTATATCTATCTGCGACATGCCTTTTCTGTATCTTTCATTGCGTGCTCGGTGTTCGGTCTCTTGCTGCGCCTGTCAGCAGGGCCTTTGTAATCCTCTCGGACAACGATGCCGTCCGCATAAGCAGATTTTGGTGGAGGATGGGTTTGACAGCAGCTGCAACAGTCAGACCAATTTCTAAGCTAACGGCCGCTAACCAATTTCGGATCAACTGATGTTACAAATCGAACAAGATGACAAAAGCTTCAATGACGACAAATCTGGGCTTATCGTGGAATTGACTCATTGAGATGGTTCTGTTTGATGAGATGTCGGAAAATAGACTGGCAGAAAAATCGATTTTTCTCTCACTCATTCATTTTCTGACAGAGATCCATCAATAACTCTCGCTATTCGAGATGTCAGATCCATCACTTAGCAGTCTCCGTCACGGTCTGTCTTTATCGCGCTGAGCGGACGATAAGATCCACGATAAGAAATGGATAACACGGCTACCGGCTCCCATCTGCAGCATCATTATGGCTATTTCGGCAAGTGAGTCACTTTGAATCATTGAGATATCATTCCTATAATCTCTTTTCGTTTCAATTGTGACTCACGCGATAAATTCGACTTGGATCCTCGAGCCATTACAGATTGCGCACCTCGGACATTCCAAAGTCCGACGTTTCACTCGCCAATCCTGGCTCACTCAATTCCTCGACCTTTCGCATTCGATTCCACGGACAAAGCTCTTCTTACAACTGCGAATCCAGCTTACTTAATGTGTCATTTCTTGTCCTACATATTTTTTTTTTTAAATAATCAGTGAGGTTAGAATTGCCAACAAAGCTGATCACGCGAGCATTGTTCGGCTAGACACGGAAGATGACGAGAGATACTTGACTAACAGGCTCCAGTGTGAAAGACAGGCCATGATGTTAGTGTCGCATCACCACAAATGCTTACACACAATCTGGGCAATTGACGTGATCACAAAGCAATATCACTACAATTTTCCGGCGATTTATTATACATCTATCCCCGAAATCTAATTCTTCATCATATATGTTCTAGCCAAACCGGTTATCTGCCCATGGAACCTTCATGCCCATAAACGACGACCGCGACGACTTTCTCACCGGTTCTTGACTCTGCTGTCCGTAGTGGGCAGGTCCAGGCGGCGCATAAGGCACAAACCCAGGATCCGGCGTGGTCTGGCTCGGCGGCGTGTAAGTCTCCGGAGGTGAAAGTGAAGGAAGATTGTCGGGCGGGGGAGTCTGTTGCTGCATCGGCTGATACGCTTGGAATGCGTTCGTCAACGATCCAGGAGGAGTCGAGTGTCGCACATTCTCTCCAGCCCCGCCGGGTTGGTACGGTCTGTACATAGGAGGCTTAGCACCCGTGATTGGCTTCCTTCTTATAGGTCCCTTTGACTGTTCGTTCGTCGGTGTGATCAGCTCAGATTGGCGTTTGTATAGTGGGTTTGGATTGAAGTCGAGGATATCCTGAGCAGGGCTGTACAAGTCTGCGAATGAATTGGAAGAAGGACCAGAAGGTGTGATAGATGGTCTAGTTATTGGTGAAGCGATATGGTGACTCGGTGTATCCTCCACCACGATCTTCTCAGAAGCAAAACTGACAGATGGGCCATCTCTCTGAGTTTGAACCTCTGGCGATGTTGGCTCGTAGATAGAACTTCTCCTACTCTCCTCGTGCACCGGCTTCGAGTCATCGTAGTTGAGCTCCTGCTTCTGGTTCTGCACGCCTCGAATCACTGCAGTGATGGAAGCATCGCCAGAAACCATCGCAACCCTGATTGCCTCCATGATGTCTGAGATGTGGTTGGTCAGGATCTTGACACATTCGTCTCTACCTGCCTCAAGGGCTTTCTGCAGTGCATTGAGACCTGCCTTGTTCCTTACCAAGACATCGGCGCCACGGTCAAGCAGAAACTGAACCGACTCATGATCACCGCTCCATGCTGTAAGGATAAGTGCAGTGTCTCCCTCGTTGTCAGCATGATTAATGTCAGCACCTGCGTCCAACAACAGGCGAATCGAGTCACGGCGTAGATATATCGCCGTGTATGTCAGAGGAGTTGAGTTATACTCTCCTCCAACAACTGTCACATCAGCTTTGGCTTCCAGAAGCTTCTTGAAGATAGCTTCTTCGCCCTTGCTAGCCGCAGCGATGATGGGATGAGAGAACTCGCCACCTCCAAGGTTAGGATCAGCGCCATGCTCGAGAAGAATATCGACAATATCTCCTCTGCCAGACTCAACAGCCGCTTGCAATGCGGTACACTTGGGCATGTTGGCATTGGCCGTGGTTGCGTTGACATTAGCCCCGCGCTCCAAGAGAAGGTTGACAACATCGACATGACCTTGGTCCGCAGCAGTTTGGAGAGCCCATCCGTCAGCGGAATTTATGTCGGCACCAGCATCGAGAAGCGGCTTGATTATATCGATGGTGCCATCAAAAGCAGCTGCTGTCAAGGCGTTCCCGTATCTGTGAGTCACGGTTAGCTTGTTCTACCCTCAATCTCAGCCAAGACTTACAGTTCACCAGATGCATTCGCGTTAGCTCCATATCTCAGTAGCAACTCCACCGTCCTCTGATTCTCAAAATCTGTAGCTTCATACAAAGACTCATCCAGCGCCTCAGGCGAGATATTGCCCTGAGAATACTCCCACATAGCTCCCAAGATACGAATCTCGTCGTCGCCATCTTCTCCCTGTGCGGTTTGCAGGAAGGTTTTGTCACAGTTCAAGCCGGGGCAGTGATCCAGGATCAACGAGACAATAGCCCAATGGTCCCCGAAAGATGCTTCGTCGAGGGCGTCCTGTTTGAACTGCTGGCTGTGCTCAAAGTCATGAAACAGCCGCGAGAAAGCTTCGAATCGACCGTATTCTGCTGCTTTGACGAGGGCGATGCCGAACTCTTCAGCAGGTAGTTTGTCAGAATATTCCTTGATGAGAAACTCGAACACTGCAAGGTCAGCTCTCATAGCTGCTAGAGCCAAAGGTGATGTGATAACCTCCTCCTCTTCTTCTTCATCGGAGTCAGATTCGGAATCTGAGCCCGACTCCGAACCTCCATCCTTATCACTCTCCTCGTCTCCATCGTTGTCCTTGGCTTCCTCGTCCCTGGCCTCTCCATCACCATTCTCGCCCTCAGTCTTGTCATCTTCGTCTTCATCATCATGAGTGACCAGCGAGACATTATGAGTTACCAGAAGCTTCACGGCGTCAGTGTTTCCAGACTGAATAGCTGCACAGATTACACCTCCGTAAGCACCACAGCTAGCATTCGGGTTCGCCCCCCGCTGCAGAAGCTTACTCATAACCTTGACGTTTCCTTCGGCTGCTGCTCTATGTAAAGGAGTTATAAGATTGCCCTTCATGCCCTCATCGATGTTGGCGCCTCTGTCAAGAAGCTCCTCAGCAATGTCGTCATGCCCAAAAGCGGCTGCGTAGTGCAGCTACATCATGTCAGCTCATGCGCGTTGCGGTTCAGGGTCTCATCGTCTCTTATCTCTGAGGAATGCCACCACTTACCGGCGTATTATAATCTGAATCCATCGCGGCCTTGTCCTCATCGAAACCGTGATCCATCAAAGCCGCGACTAGGTCTCTAAATCCAATCGTAGCAGCAACATGGAGTCCAGTCAGCTTCTCCCGAGCGTAGTATGCAAAGGAGCCGGTAAGTCGGTTGTGTTCAGTCAACCAACGGCGTCGAATGATGGAATCCGCCTGCCAGAACTTTTCCTCCAAGCTTAGTGCTTCTGCGATATCAGCAGTCGCTTGGCTGGCGTGAGGTAACCAGTGGGTAACAGCATAGGCCAGGGCTATGTCTTTGAGATATGGAGCCTCAGGGTCTTCATCCACCTCATCTTCTTCATCCTCCCCATCACTTGACTCCTCGGAGGCGAGAGAGGCGTTGTCGTTTTGAGATTCATCGTCATGATGATACTCATTGTCGGACTCCTCTTCATCCTCTTTCTCGGTGACTTCTTGATCGTTTGCTTCTGCTTCTCCAGAGGCAACACTCTCCCCGTCATCTGGACTGGCTTCTATAACACCAGCAACCTCACTCACCGCTCCGTCTATTTGCTGGGGAATATCCGAGAGCGGAAAGTCGAAGTTCTCTAGGATATGACTGAAAGCTCGGAAACCCAGAATACCATGTTGTAGCTTGATATCCTCGCTGGTGAGACCAAGCAGCGCGTGTGCATGCTCAAGAAGATGGCTCTTGACCACTGGTTCAGTGAAGCACACCGTCTTCTCTTGGAGGCCATTTTCCTTCAGTACGATCAAGGGTCTACACTTCTGGATCAGATCATGTAGCTCTGAAACTTCCTCTGGTGAAGAATCGAGACCGGCAAGGAGCCCAAGCTCAGCCTCAGTCGGATCTTGATAAGTAAGGACCAAGACACGAAGCATTTCCTTGATCTCCCCAGCCTTGCCCCGGTTGTTGTCAAACACTTGTTGCCACGCAGAATTGAGCAGAGCATCCAATTCCTGTGGGATGACTTCGAGAAGACGACGGACTTGAAGGTCGTTCTGATGCTGAGGAAGCTCCTCGAGATGATCACATGTGATGTCAATCCACTGCGTGTTTTGAGCCCGCTTACCAATAACACTGCTAGCAAAGTATGCAAGAGCTCTGCTATACTTTTTATGCTCTATCAGCTCTAGCACCTTGTTCTGTGCGTGCCTGCGAAGCTCGAGCTGGACTTGGTCTCCATATTTTGCGTCTTCGAGATCAACTAGTCGGACGGTATCCCTCTTCAAAGCCCGGTCGATGTCCCAAGATTGACCACTTGTGATCATCCATCGAACCAGTGGGCGTCTTCCGGTACCGTCATGCTCAACCTCCGAGCTGAGCAAGGTTAAGAGAGTGTTTGTAGACACGGCATCTGGAGAGAGGGTTTCGATGTTGTTGATGACAAAGTATACCCTCGCCCCAATAAATACATCGTCAGCGAGGATATCTTGAAGGACCTGCCATAAGTTCTCCACAGTCAAAAGAGGCTGTGTTTCTCGACCTTTCTTCTTGAGAAGAAACTTGGCATGCGTCGCCAGAAGCCCCTGCCGTTCCAGTAGTTGGCGAATGAGAGCTTTCAACAAACTCTCAGCTGATCCGTAATCGGGAGTCTTGTCGCAGAAGAAGTAAGAAAGATAGTTTCGTGATGAGCCTGTATACGGTTCGTCGGCAACTTCCTCTTCAAAAACCTCCTCGTCCCTGGTCAGCTCCTCGATCTTTTCAATAGCAGATAACGCAGCGCTGGTTTTGCCGCGACCATCACGGCCACGGACCCAGAGACAGTCCTCTTTCTTGACAAGAGAACTGTCTTCGCCCTCGTTGGGTTTGGCTAGCCAACCCAGAAATTCTGGTTCTTTCGAGAACCATGGGGAAGTGGTTGTGTTCTGAGCAATACTTTCCCTCTTGCTTTGGACTGGTGCACCTTCGAGAGTTCGTAGAGCAAGGTTTATAGTGGCTGGATCGGTGCGTCTTGTTGCATTGTGTCGATTCTTGACTCGCAGATGTGAACCGTTGATAAGTCGTTTCAAAGGCCCTCGGACTAGTGTGTAACGTTCATCCTTCGAGCTATCAAACTTGACCAAGTCTCGATGATTCGCAGCTAAACCCATCGTCTCCATCACACCATCCAAGATGGAGGAGTCTCTCGTGACAAACTCTGCATACCTCTTCGGCATCGGAATGCTCAGCGCCGATAAGAACTGAGGCATGCCAGAGAGATCCTTAATCGTCGTAGGGTGTTCTTCATAGAAACTGTACAGCTCTATTTTGGGCGTTGTCTTGATTACTAGTCTCACGAACTCCTTCCGAAGCTCAGCCAGGCTTTCGTCGTCTGGCCTCATCAGCTCGAGGAGTTTGGAAGCTGTTGCATGGCCAAGTTTCTCTCCAACTGAGGAAAGCATACATGCCAAGGAAGCTGCCTCAGCGCCCTTGAATGGTGTTCCAAAGAATGCGCAACCGGCTATGTCTTCGAACATGTTTGGGAAGAGATCTTGTCTCGTCGCAGCAATACAGATAGCCTGGCAAAATTAGAACAAGTAGACGACATCAAAAGAATGAATCATACCTTGGCTATGACAAGTCCTCCCATACTGTGACCAATAAACGTGATTGGACGAGGAATGGCCATGTTCTAGGGTGTTTGTCAGATCAAACTATCTGAGTTGGGTCGAAGGATGAGGAAACATACCTCTCTACTCATCTTCAATCCTTCAAGTAGAGTCTGGGCCAGGTTACCGAGAAACTGCTTCACCTTGATGGAGCCGGTCCATGAAGATTCACTGTGATACAGAAGAATTCTAGCGTTTGGAAAATCGCGAGCTATGCCCTCCTCACTGGCCCAGTTAAAATCGCTCGTAGTCGACTTGAAGCTCAGCAAAGGATGAGCTCCTAAACCCGGCACAAAAACAATACTGTTGACATGTTGGTGAGTCAATTGCTTCAGCAATCATGTTTTGGGTGAATGCTTACTCCATATCAGTCTTTCTGGTTGAGTCCAGCTCTGGATAGAGCTGCTTGATCCCCTGCTCGACATTCTCGTAGCCCTTCTTCTGCTTAGGAGCAGCCCCAGGAGGGCCGCCGCGTCGCGTTGCTGTTCGACGAAGCGACATATTGGCCAATTCACCCGATAAAGGACTTGACATTCGTTGTTGTTGATCTGACAACGTTGGCGCCTCCTACTTTTCGTCTTACGGAGGAGAGTAGTAGCCGGCCACTACAGCTACCTACTGTTTCATTCTTGGCCCCCACATCTTGGCTTACTGGGGGTCTATGTATGTCAGCATCTGCTGAGCTTTTTACTCGGCGTTATGCGCTTAACATTCATTCTCCAGAGTAAGCACTTAGAGAAGCGATACCTCGTTAGTGTCTCATCGATCGTACATGGTGCCACTGCCCGGTCTGGTTGCTCCTTTGGGCTGAGACGCAGGGTGTGCCTAATTAAAGAAATTGGACCGTCAGCACGGCGCAGCGGCCTGTCCCCTTTTCCCGAGGTGAAATCAGTGGGCACAAAGCGGGCCGTGTGATCAAGTAAATGGGGGACGCCGCTTACAGCCCAATCATGGATGGTGCTATCGGCCTTGAGAGCAGGGGTTGCCTACCAGCCTTATGACCATTACCAAGCAAGGGTCAGTCAGCTTTAATTTCCACTGTTTTCTCTGTTTACGCGAGCTTTCCAAGAGACTCGCCATCGTCGGGGCATTCGTTCTCTATTTATGCTCCTTGAGAAACAAACTTAAATCTTACGCCGTGTCGTTGAATCTAATATCTCACTATGGCTAGTCCACCGCCGCCATTTACGGTCCGTATCTTACAAAAGGACATCCTGAGTGATGGCTCGGAGTCAAAGGATGAGTTTAATAGCCTCCTCCCTGCCAGCAACCGCTTCAACGATGACATCGTCGTTCCTACATCGGACCCCAACTTCCTAGAGCGGGAACTATCGGTTTCACGCCTCAATGACGTGCAAGAGTGGCTCTGGGCTTGTGGTCGGCCAATGCCGCCCCGGCCACTTCATCACCAACGGCTCATCTCACGAGAGATCGTTATCAGCGAGCTCTCTGAGCTACACATGATCTGGTGGAGAAACCGCATTTTTCTCAAGCCTATACCAGCTTATCTGCTTGATCCCGACTTCTGGGTCAGCAACATCAGCGACACAGCCCATCTCGACGTGACAGAAGGCAACATTGATGCCTCCGCACGCGGATTTCTTTTCTCATACGCTGCACTCATCGCATACAAAAGCGACTTTCGCATCGCAAAGGAGCATGGATTGCTGCCTGAGGAAGTGACATGGGAGGGCTGGAAGGCATTGACAGCTCAGGTTCTCGAGAACCACCGTTATGATCGCGTCAATCCGCGGTACTGGTACGGAGAGCTGCGATTGAGCAGGTTGAACAAAATCTACGCGCTTCGCAAAGGATATTTGCTACGCGGCTACTCACGAGTCGCGTCGCATACAGTCTACGGCGATCTCATTCGCGACAATTTTTCGGTGCTTGCTGGTATTCTTGGTTATGTCGTGATCGCGCTTACGGCGATGCAGGTCGGACTGGGTGTTGATCGGCTGGTCGAGAACCAGGCGTTCCAGGATGTGAGTTACGGGTTGACGGTGTTTACATTAATCGTGCCACTCATTGGAGCGCTCTTCATATTTTTCTTTGTCTTCATCATGATTGTCAGCAATTGGAGGGTCACCAAGGCATTCGAGAGTCGGCGCCTGAAGAAGATGAAGGTAAAACTCTTGCGGAAGAAGTAGACACAAGACAATTAGTAATAAACAAATAATGCACAACCTCATGGAGGAAAAATGGCCAACAAAAACAATAAAGAAAGTCGCCGTCTGTTGAGACAAAAGGTTTGTTGAACTGGAACTTCCCATATCAAGCAAACTATTCTATATTTTGTGGTAAGAATGCTTGTTATGAGACGCTACAGAACTTGTTGTCAGAATGATCACGCTGGGGATCGAACCCAGAATCTTCTGATTCGTAGTCAGACGCCTTGCCATTGGGCCACGCGACCTGCTTCATTGATAGTGGCCGCTCCGATGAGGAACTACATCGCTGCAGCACCTAGATCCGCGCATCGAAGCATTGCTTAGGTATTTCTTAAGAACTCTTTATTCGTGTTCAAAATCCATGCAGTAGGCTTACAGCGTGAGTGTAAAATATTATCGCGGTTGTGATTCTTGATAATGGACCAACACGTTAACTGGTGCATGATGTTCGTCAACAGTTGGAAACACAAAACGTGCCCGATAAAAGTCGGCATATCATTCAAGAAGTACTAAAAATGCTGAAAGACTATTATTTAAATTATGGTCATTCCGATCAGTACATATGGTGAGCTGTTTCATATGGGTTAAGCACTAAGACTGCCTATTGATACTGTTTTGTAGGGTAGGTGGACGAATGAATGAGGCGGGGAGCTATTCCGCTTGGTGATGCATCGTATCCATGAGTGCCACTACCGCCGTAGCCACGGAGGTATAATCAATCTACTTCTATGGTCAAGATAAAGCTGCCAGTATCTCTTTTGAGAAGGTCATCATGCCTCATTTTGAACCAAAACAAACAGTCTCTCGTCCACTATATTCGCTGCTACTGCACCTCGCGCCACTAAGCTGTCAGCATCGTGGCCAAAAAAGCCCCCGATATTTATAAATATATTTCTGCTTATAATATCCTAGGAACGCCTTCACACTTCAATACCCCCAAATTGTATCTTCTTTCGCAGCCTTGATCAGCCACTCACGGCAGACATAATCGACCCGTTTCGCGTGCATTGGTATCTCAACAGGCGAGACATCAAGAAGCCCAGCTGGGTCGTGAATATTTCCATTTTCCGTATCAATAATAGGTGAGCTGAACTCATGATTGACAATGACAATCTTCAAGGGTCGAGCATAGGTCGAGTCACCTCCAAGCTCAGGGTTCCAAAGTTCGCTGCCAATAGACTGCTTGATGTTCCAAGTTTGAACACGCAGTAAATAAGGTCTTGTAATAACCAGATGCTCAATGTTTCGATGTCGTGCAACATTGTACCAAAGTCCTTCGTCACTCAGGTTGATACTGAATCCAGCGACTTTTCGTAGCTTGGGCCAAATTTGGCTGACATTGAGCTCACTCCTCCAGAACTCTAATGAAGGCAGGCCACCTAAGGTGACGAATTCTTCAAGATTGACCAACGCTTGTAGGCCCCGAGAGAAGACTTGATCAATATGCGCATCGATACTATGTTGCATAGCGATTCTGCGAAAGGGCAGGTCAATGATCAATCGGCGGACAGAGCCGCCAAGCTCCAGGAAGACATCCCGGACAAGTGCGCTGGCTCGTATGGACTGGATTTCCTCAAGGCTGAGTCCGAGATACATGGACGACACTGCAGAAAGTGGGATAGTTTTGAGCGATTCATGGCCGCCCGCTTCCAAAGTCTTGGAGTAGTTGAGGCAACGCAAGAATTTCTGGAGTCGAGGTATCGAGTCGAGATGTACACAGTGCTGCCGTAGAAACCTTGTCGCCGGCTCATATGTCGCGTGGCATACCCTTGTCCATGTGACGAGCTGCTGAATTTCCGGGGTTGTAACGTCGATAATCCGATTGGGTTCACCAGGCGGGATGGACGTTTCAAGAATCTGAAGGACGATCTCGAGAGGGATATGAAGATTACGCGTCATATTGAAGGACAATAAGAGATCGGAGTGTTCTTTGAGGCTGTGTTGCGTATGTTTGCTGCGTTGAGGCCGAAGCCTGCATTAAGAGGCTGTCGTTTGATCGTTGCCTGCTAGGCTACGATTAATGTCAACAAACAACGACCAATTTCTCGAGCCAAAGAGATTAATTCGTTCAGGCACCAGAATTAACGGTGCCGGCTATAACTCGGCCATTGATTTTGGTGGAACGTGGAAACAAAGCGACCGCTGAACGTGTCTGTTTTGGTGCTGTAGGCGTGGGTAGGCTAGGTACCTAGCGATCAACTGGTTTTGGCGGCATGTTCCAGCGGAGCCCTAGCGTAGGCAATCTATGGAACCTGGAGCTAACGGAGCCCGAAAGCACAATAAGGTCCGGACCGTCCTTCTTTCACAACTACAATGCCACCACACATGTCGAGCGACTAACTAAGGTATCAAATGAATTTTCGGGCTTGCAGTACTTGATCCGAATGGTAGATCTGACAAGCTAAAGTTTAACCTTGTGGCTAGCAAGTTTATTTGCGGCAATTGCTGTAGTGTGTCTGGTTCAATGTAACAGAGCCCCGAGGTACGTACTGCAGTCTATCAGAAGCTGCGAATGAAATCATAACATTGTACAATAGCCGGCGGAGTTGATATTGCGAAATGCGGACATGTTGCGGAGTTTGAACAAGGCATGGATCGACGCGATAGACTGTATAACAAGATCTTGATGAGACCTTTACTGAATCATTTATACCATCATTCGATCAGCTCATAGCACAGCATCATTTTTCTATGAAATACTCTCAGACATCATGGGCTCTACACCAGCAACCAGCAGAGCGTTATATGCCAACGAAGACGGCAAGGTTGTCGTTCGCCAAGTTCCTTTCCCCAAGCCTCAAGATGGAGAACTTCTCATCAAGGTTCTATACTCAGGCGTCAATCCCGCCGATACCAAAGTCATTGACTTCTTCGGCTTGAAGAACTATGTCATTGGAACAGAATTCTGTGGCGAGGTCCTCGAGTCTAAGACCCTTGCCTCCACGTCCTTCAAAGCAGGCGACATTGTGGCTGGAGTACTTTCTGGAGGCCAAAACCCGCCATTGCGTTGGGGAACGCACCAAGAATTTATGACAATTGTTACATCGTGGGCTTGGAAGGTTCCCGATAACTTACCGCCCCAAGACGCTGCCGGTCTTTCTATAGTTGGTAATGATGTGACTGCACCAAAAGCGAGAGTGCCTTCTTAACTAACAGTACCTAGGGCTGACAGCGGCCAGTGGTCTTTTCAACGACATCGGTCTCCCGCTTCCACAGAGTGTTCCCAAGGGTACGCCGGATGAGGGTGCCGCTGCCCCAGAGGGAACTTTGGTGATCTGGGGTAGTGCAACAAGTGTTGGCATGGCTGCTATACAGTTTGCGCGGGCAGCGCGAGTGTCTTCCATCATAGCCATTGCATCATCTAAGCGACACGAATACATGAAGACGCTGGGTGCAACTCAGTCCTTCGACTACAATGATATAGATGTAACTGAAAAGGTCAAATCAGCCCTGCAATCAACCAGCAGAACAATCTGGGCCCTTGACGCGCGTGGATCTCCCGAGTCGCAAGCCCTACTCAAGAAAGCGATTCCTCAACACGATAAAACTGTTCTGGCTTCAGTGATGGTGGGCGGCGATCCGGAGTACAAAGGGATCATGGGGGCTCGCCATTTCGATGTTGAGTTCGAGTTGCCTGGGGGTCAAAAGATGACCTGGTCCAAGGACATGGCTGCTGCTGATCGACATTGGAGGGGCTTTAACTGGGCTGTCGAGAATTATGGTGCCCCCGGTGGGTATGTGCCAACGCCTGTACGGGTCTTTGAAGGGTCTGGAGAGGATGCCATCAAGGAAGTGTATAACGTGAAGAACATGACCACTTTTGGAAAGTTGGTGCTTAAGCATCCTCTGAAATGATTGGCTTTATATTGGTATGATAGACAGATGTGAACTGGACTAAGTTCTCTGGGCTGATTTAAGCTCTCGGTCACAAGTCTCAACTGCAAACAACACATCCATTTTATTACAGAGATTTTAATTCGCTTCTTCAAGGCCACCACCAACACCCAGAATGAGTACAGAAATCGACCCTTCTAATGAGTCTCCGTGGTACGAGTACCTCCAGAGCGACCTCTTTTGGGTCTTGGCCATCTTCATTGGTATAAATGCCCGTTTGACAAACGAGCTATACGAGTTGTTGGCCAAGAAAGACGAAGCACAAGAAGACACCCAACCCAGCGCGGCTCCGCAGAATCCAACCCCTGGCATCTACATCAAGAAATACATCAATCTCAAGGACCTCATCACGTCGCACTTTCGCCAACATCTCATCCTCTTGCTCTGCGCCTTAACGTTCCCTTTCCAACTACTTCAAAGCGTGTATGTCTTCAAAACTATATGGCGAATATCCTCTTGGATGGTACAGGCGTGCTATCCGTCTATTACCAGGCCACGTTTGTTGGGCATTATCATCTTCTTTCCCATCGGTATCTTTATGCTGGTCGTCTGGGTGTGGGTGCTGATAGGAGGGGCCTGGATTATCGGGATACAGGCAGCACTTTGTGGCGAGGTATCGAAACTCAAACCTAATGCGCGACCTGATCTTCCTCTAGCTTTTGAGGAGGAAGCTTAAAAGGATGAAATCTAGGGGGGTGGACAGGAGGTGAAGAATAACTACCCTCGGTTACATAAACTATCTTGGCAACGTAACCATCCTCGAACCATCTCTTGCTCCCCGCCTAGAGTATACACGGGATGGGTTGGGAGAAGGATTCGCGAAGTAAACCAGATCGAAGGGGAATCTGAAAGGTTTCTGGCCTCATCTCTTGATACGAATGGACCCGCAAACATGGGAACAAGTCTCGTCTCCTTCCAAGCTGCCAATAAGCTGGTTCCTGTACGATGATATGTCTCATGATGAACAGCAGGGCTTCGCTACTACCATCATATCTAAACAAGAGGGCAGCATCGGGGCTCGCTAACAGATGTATGCTGTCCCATGGGGCTTAGTGGCCGTGGAATCGTGAGGACTTGGTCTGATCGACAGGTGCAGGGTCCGACCTTGTCGACATGGGGCAAATCGATGTCATCACGGTTTGCGAGGAAGCATAAACTTCACCCTGTCGTGCAATCTTGAAATATAGTACGTTTTAATTAGAAAGCTCTTTTAATAACTGCGTTAGACCCCATGGCAGGTCGTCAAATGACATAGTACCGCCTTCTAATCCTTCAAAGACTTTCTCGTAGATATTCGCCACCTCCCAACTATCCCAAACTCCTTCCCGTCGATTCATAGACCGTAATATCATGATCGATCTGTTCCGGATCTCGGCGTCTGTACATGAAGCGCAGATTGTAGAAAGCTCGCGAACCAAATGGCCGTCGAAAGCAAACATTGGCCGTGTTTGAGCGTTTTCTAGCGCAATAATCTGCTCAATCTTGCTGAGTATCCTTTCGTAGTCACTCTTTGCGAATCCTGTATTGTGAGGGTCTGTATTGAGAAATGCTGACCATGTTGTCTGGTACAGCGACAACACAGCCAAGCGGCGTTTTTCCAGAGTTCCAAATGGAGTTATCTGGACAGACATGACAAATACTTGCATCTTTGAACTCCATGAAAGGAAAAGGGGTTTTATTAGATCGAGGGCGTGGATGAATGACTCGGTGGCTGATTGCGCAAGACTCTTACAGCCAATTGTTTGATCGTCGTCGGGTAGAGTGTCGTTGCCAAAGAGGCAGTCGTCGAAGAACGCATTCAAGGCTGAAAGAGAGTCTTCGGCCTCTGTGATGGTTAAGAAAGGCGTTTTGGGATTACCCATATCTATCTCTGGGGTGCACTGAGTGATGTTGGAGAAGGAGGTATCCCCTGTGAAAGCACCGACACTCTTTCCGAGAGAGGAGAACATTGCAGCTAATGTTTTCAACAATCCAGTGTCACCTGGCTGACAGCCCATTCCGTTCGGCGACGCCCCTGGTGATCGAATGGCGCGCAGTGATTTTAGAAGCTGATGACCGGCGCGAAGATGGCGCACCGAGTCAGCATATCGACGGTGTAAGTTCTCGATGCATATAAAAATCGTACAGCATAATAATGCGGTTTGTATGTTGGAGGCAGAATTCTCTACCATTACTGGGCGTATTAGGGCAATAGCTTCGCTGTATTTAAGATTCGCTTGATAGTCGTAGTCGATAGAATGGTTCAAGTTAGTTAGGTTCCCCGGGTATGACGCGAGAAACCGCTGATGGGAAGCCCCCAGTGCACACAACGCATGTTTGATAGCAGTGTTCGAGTAAGATAGTGGTAGTATGATGTCGTGCCAGAACTCTCTTGAGCCATCAATCATCTCGAGGTCAGGAATCACCCACTCCCTGGTATGGTAATACAGAGCATTATCAGCTGCGTTGATCACCACTCCGTCTGTCAAAGCTGGGCGTAATGTACTGGGCCCGCTGCTCATTTCATCTGACTTCGGATGCAAAGGCAGCTCAAAAGAGGAAGTGCCGCTGATGTAAAGCGGCTCGGGACTACTCTGCGAATAGCCATCGCATGTCCATTTGTCTCTCAAGCAACGAAGGCAGGATGGCTTTGCTTCGTCGCATTTCAAGTGGCGACGTCTGCAACACTAGATTAGCCTTGCAACTCGTGCCATTCGCTGTTTTCCGAGTAACTGACTTGCTAGATCACAAATCAGCTGTGATTTCTTCTGCCGACCCGAGGTCTCAGAGACTTACCAAGTTTTGCAACCTGTTCTGACCTTGGGAACCTTGGCCCTGGTTCGCTTCTTCCGTGGTTGATCTTGAGGTTGTATGGTGGCCATGGTGATCCATTTGTTACGAGAGGGCTAACCAGAGCTACATATCGGGGAGCCTGAATGGACTTATAACATCACCAGTATGAATAGGGCTGTGCTAGCTCGTGATAGTTGACTCGTCCAAGCGTTCGCTGCAGCCCCAATGCCCGCGGGTCACCGTAGCCTGTGAGCTCATTGGTACTGCCGTAACTCGACCCACCATGGGCCGCTGTTTCATGTCGCCGACTCAGCCGAGAAGCGAAATGCTTTTAAGCGACTTTTCCTTTTTAATGTTGGATATTTCGTGTTCCCGAGGGATCTAGCTCGTGTCAAGAGACTAGTTGCCGCATCTGTACTAATGCGTGTTTTAAGTGACAGTTTTGTCTTAATTTATCCCCACGCTAGTCCTCGATATCCGTGCTACAGGGGTAGCCAACATCACAGCCACCACTGTTATGTCACAGCGGTATTGAGGCGCTCGATGGTGATTGGGCATCTGCACTGACATGGAACTTCACTTCATCCCATGATGGACTGGCGTAACAAAGTGCGGAGGGTTTCCCCAAGTGGCAATCCCTGTAGGCTAAAGATATGCTTGGAAATAGAATTGGAACTAGGCATCTTTTAGATTTGTTACGACAGATCCAGAGCTATCGTCACGGCTTCACAATGAAGATTTCTCAATGGCCAAGTCTCGTGGCCCATTTATGAGGTCCTCGCGTTTCCCAGAACTACAGGTCCATCAATATAAGTAGTCGAGTCTTGCTGAAGAACCAGAATGGCAAATCAACAATCACCATGCTTCAACTCAAGAGACTACCATGGTCAACAGCCGCCGTTGCCCTGAAAGCGGTCATTGTTATCTTTGGCATCCTTCTTTGTTACCAAGCGTACAAATTCTACGGCGAATGGAACTGGCCGAAATCTTTTAGTTTTGGCACCACACAAGATCCTGTTTCTCTCATTCACCCTCATGGTGGAAGCCAATGTTTGCCCTCGCTAAACTCCTCACTTCTGATAGAGGCAAAGACGATACGGAATGCATGCCGGCATATGCCTCCATACCCATCTTCGGACGTACGAATCGGAAGAGTCACTGCACACTTTGGCTCAGTTCAGGAACACTACCAGAAGGCTTTACAGACGCATATGCTTCATAGTATAATCCATGATAATGCCCTGGAGGTCATGTGTACTCCAGTGGTTGATTCGCTCTGGAACAAACCTGCCTTCATTCTGTCGCTCCTCTTGAAAGAAATGGTGAAGCCTGCCCAAGAACGCTTGGAATGGCTGTTCTGGGTGGACCGCGACACTCTCATTCTCGATCAGTGTCGTCCCTTGTCGAGCTTTCTCTCACCTCACGACTTCGATGAGTCGGACGAAAACAAAGACAGAGACGACTCAGAGCCTGAGCGAAGAGACGACACGAAGTACGACGATATACATCTTTTGGTGACGAACGACTGGAATGGCCTTAACAATGGCGTTTTCTTCGTCCGGGTAAACCAGTGGGCAATTGAGCTGTTCAGCGACATCGCTGCATTTCGATACTACAGACCCAACGTCTCACTCCCATTTACTGAGCAAAGTGCGATGGAGATCATTATGAACGAACCAAAGTTCAAATCCAACGTTCGAGTTGTGCCTCAAGAGTGGTTCAACACTTATCCTAAAGGCTCAGCTACAGACTTCGTGGAGAAAGCTGATGAGGATGGCTTGAAGGACTATCATGCGAGACGAGGGGATTTCCTACTACACTTTGCAGGTCGTGGTGGAAGGGATAAGTTGATCAATGAGTGGATCGAGATGTTGGAGGGCACCAGAAGTATATGGCCGGAAGAGGAGGTTCAAAGGAATGCGACGACGAGTATTCGGGGGTTTTGGTCCGGACTCTGAGCCATCGAGCTGGGAAGCGATCTGGAACAGCTATTTATCACCATACACAATTAGATTCCACAGTACTCTTGCCATCAAATAATAGCTCCTACTTTTTAAATAAGCACGCGTTTATGTTATAGAAAGAATAAACTGGTTTGCATGATGAACTCTTTCTACTCCTGTACGTACGTACCCAGGACGCATTTTTAACAGTCCCAGGCCCAGATGTACATGTATAAAGTCAGTCTTAAAAAGATCCTATAGCCAAGAAGAAGAAACATGCCTCCACATATATGCAAGAAGGCTGAATTGCAAGGACTGCAAGCTTTCTCCCTCATCGTGAGCGTCATCGTGCTTGCAAGCTGATCTGAGTAAAAACAGTTACCGGTCGCCGAGAACTTATACCCTAATTGCAAGTTCAGCCATTATCCAATTGACACGGTTCCGTGGTCTAGTTGGTTATGGCATCTCGTTAACACCGAGAAGGTCCCCGGTTCGATCCCGGGCGGAACCACGTTTTTTGCCCCGTGTTCATCGAGTGATCTGTATTTTTGCCCCGGTTTGATCTTGGAGACATCGCCCAGCAGGCTGAATCATTGATGAGCGGTAAAATCCAAGGTGAAGCCGCAAGGCATTTTTTTTGTACTGAATGCCCTCCAGGTTTAAAAGACTGAGCTGGACAGCAGTGGCTTGAGACACCTTCCACCAACATCTGCCTCGCCCATACCAAGCAACTGATGAGGCTTGCCTGAAAACAGGACAATGCAAACACCCATAGAGAAGAGACACTTGGTTAGCCTTCAGGATCTGCAACCAGCCTGCCAAGGCCGGTCCGGTCGTTGAGGGCCAGACTCTTGGTGGCGTGAGACGCACGAATGAACGAGAAATTGTTTCGCTAAATTCATGGCGTTCAATAACCATAAAATTAAACCTTTCAGCCTCACAGGGGAAGGCATGCTGCTAAGCCCTTTGCGACTCACCAACGCTCGTAAAATTCAGCCCTACCATTAATCGTCTTTATCTTGGGACCATACTATGCTTTATCCGGCAGCCAGAAACGAGTTGGCGATGCGTGACATGCAAAGTTCCGCTTGGAAGGACTCACACGATGAAAATGAGGCTGAAGAGCTGAAAGCCCTCAAAGGGCAGACTGAATTTGGGCTGCAAGTGGCTGGCTGCGACGATGGTCTGGGTCCTTGGCATCTAACCAAGAGTACAGTACTTCGTGCAAACGACGGCCAGTTTTGAGTATTCAAAGCAATGATATATCCTACTATCAACAGATAAACCACCATCCATTCATCATAACCTACTCAACAAGGTTCTGCAATGAAGGCCTTTTCATTTTCCATACTCCTTGGTGTCATTTTCTCTCGTACTGATGCTGCTGAGCAGAAGCATATCGATGAAGCCTGCAATGATGTTTCGGGAATCATCGGATGTAGTAGCACTGTCACGTATCCCGACTACCCAAAAGCTATTTCTGGTAAGGTAAAGCAGCTTCCACGCCTTTCCAAACTAACATTAATGGTGCAGACATCAACGGTAATCAGATTGATACAGAAATTGTTCCTAAAGAAGTGGATATCTGTAGCGCCGTCGACGATGCACTTGGGAGTCCCGACTTTGTGAACAACGCCGAAACGTATTGCTCTTGTCTCTCAAATTCCATTTACTGGGGTACCAGTTCGAATGCTAAACCCAACTACGATGGTCAGATCAATGCGCACTTAACGCAGGGATACCTTGACGTGATATCCAGGGAGGAAACAGTACGTCAACTTGATCGTGCCCAATACGTCATTCTCTGACCGTTCAAAGTGTCTTTCCGACGGTGGATACAACGTAGTGACGGCCAGAGCATCGGTGGTTAGGAACCAGCTTGCAGCAACAAATGGGTGGACTATCATTCGAGCCCCTGACGTATGACGGTCCATTGACAGGATGTTGTCATTGTATAGCCACTAACAGAGTTGCAGATTGACGTAGCAACGTACAAGAAGCTCGCCAAAGCAGTCATGTCCTGCTATACCGGAACGTGTGACGGTCCCAAAGTCCGTCAATTTTTCGCCAGCTACGTTCAAAACTCATACAGCGTCACCGAAAGCGACTTTGTCGGGATGCTCAACAAATGGGTTTCGTTGTTTGATACTCTCAAGAAGAAGACAACAGATGTTCAGACCTATTCGAAGCAAGTTCAAACGCGTCTCAAGACTGTTTCTGCCAAAGTCAACTCAGTCAAGGCCAATGTCTGCAAAAACAATGCCTGTAAGGGATCGACGCCAGCCAACGCGTTCAAGAAGTGTAAGACATCTAGCTTCAAGGCCTGGAACATCGACTAACGATCTATAGATGCAAGCACGATCGCAACAGTCAAGAGTCTGCAAGGTGTTCCTAGTGCTGCAGGGAAGTCGCTTGCAAACATCCCCAAGATGAAGCAGATTACACAGAATGCCATCAAGTACACTACCACTCCAGCAGATGAGGCGTATTATCTAAAGTTGATGAACGAATATCACATAAACTCCTTGAGAGACGTGATAAAGGCCTTCAGGGTGACTCAATATTTTCCCCAGGCAGCGGATGACTTGAAGAAGCTCACTGGGACTTTCAGCCTCATCAGCAACCATGCAGGCGCCGCAAAGACTGCTGCTACGTCTATCAATCAGATCCTGTCCGTCAATTGGGCTAAGAATTCCGAGCTTTCCAAGACGGCATCTGGTCGCAAAGTCCGTGATGGTCTTATCAGTATTCAGAAGAGCTTTAGGAACGATCTGAAAGGTCCACTCGACAATCTCATCAAGGCCAACAAAGCAGTAGAAGATATTCTCGTTCAGCTACCTCTGCGGAAGAAGAGACTTGAATTTTCGTCTGGTGGTGTCTCTTACAGCCGCTGGATCGAGGCTAAAATGCCAGTGCCATGCAAGAAAGAGAAGACATATTCACGGACCATTGGGGGCTTCTCGGCGACTATGACCTACAACGAAGTCCAGGCTTGTGAGTTTGGCCCGCAAAAGGTTCCATTCATTAAAACTGTTATTCCATATATGAAGTATCGCTTTGTTTGATACCTTGTGGACCTTTGATGGAGTGTCGTTGGATAAGGCCTTCACAAGGTGCATGGGCAATTTCTTTGGGGATCTATGGACTCATGTAGACTAAGGTAGGCTTTATAGAGGCTTTATACTTAGACGAAGAATTTTAAGCTCTTTTGTAGTAAACTTATTGCATAACCTTATAGGCGGCAGTCATCCCCATAGTAAACTCGTTGCTCTCTGTCGCTAGTCTCCGGTGGTATGTGAGGGAGAGGGAGAATGAATCCAACAACCCATACCCAAGACATGATCTCGATTCTCCAGTGTCACTCGCCAATTACTGGCTAGTCGCGGCTTAGCCCTAATCTTATCTTTCACCGCTGTCTTTGCTTTTCATCATCTTCCATTCTTTTTGATGTCCCGTGATACCCTATTACCCCATGAAAACACCAACCCCGCAAACTGCTCCATGATCCGGGGAGATTCGGGGCGCTAGTCCAGGCCGGCTGCACACCTATTAGCTAACGGTTTCCTCCACAGTCAAAAAAAGTCTGAGTTTTAACTCCTGCACTTTGACGCCACTGCATATGGGAATAAATGCGGTAGTACTCATGGGTTAACTATTACCTAAATGTTGAGACGCGGGTCGAAAGAAGGGAAGGGGAGAAAATTCTGCAAGCTGCAGGGAGGAATCAAGGTGTCTATAAAAGGTCTCAATGCCAAGTCTTGAGGCTCAATGTTTTTGTAGGATGACTTGATGAGCTTTCATAGCCTGGGACTATCACAAAACGCTGTACAGAAGACACAATGGCCACTAAGAGTATTGAAGAGATCCGCTCTCACTCACCCAGCCCTTCGGCTCCGGGTTTGGGCCAATACATCGGCAATCCTGTACGTCACCTACCATATCTCCTACCTAGACTGTAACTAACGTAACTGGGCAGTCCCCGTTAGCCATGGGTACCTTCGCAACCACGCTCCTCACTTTATCTTTGTCTATGATGGGCTTCCGTGGAGTAGAAACCCAGACAATCTTCATTGGCAACCTTTGCTTCGCCGCTGGCCTTTGCATGTTTGTCTCTGCCCAGTGGGAGATGGCTCGTGGTAATACCTTCGGCTATTCTGCATTGAGCGCCTATGGTGAGTGACTAAAACGATTCTCGACGTAGACGCTGTGAATCAAGGCTAATCACTTCTCTAGCTGTTTTCTATGGTGGTTACGGCGTCATACTGTGCCCATCACTCGGTGTCCTTGACTCCTATGGCGGACCGACACCCGAGTATCACAACGCATTGGGATTCTACGTTCTGAGTAGGTCTCGATTGAGGCTCACATTGATTCAGCAGCTAACTTTCCTGTAGTTTGGGCAGTCTTGACACTGTTTTTCATGCTTGGATCAGCTCCCATGTAAGAGTTCTGACACTATTTGTTCCCCAGAAGGCTGACAAACTTTAGCAATTTGGTCTCTTTTGGCATTTTTACCACGATCTTCTTCTGCTTTACCCTTGACGCGGCCTCCAACTTCGCCCATGCTGATGGAAAAGTCGAGGTTGCAAAGAGCCTCATGAAGGCTGCCGGTGTCTTTGGCTTTGTCTCCGGTCTCTTGGGATATTACAGCTGTGCAGCCGCTATGTGCGCTGATGCACTTCCATTTGAGCTGCCTTGCGGGGACACATCAAGATTCTTCAAGAAGACTCGCAAACAATTGTAACTACTCACTGGTAGTTGTCATTAAGAATGGGGAGAGATTGAGTATGTAGTCAAAATAATTTATGAGAAGAATGATATCGGACTAGCCGAGGCCAACGAGAACTATGGAACGACTCTGATCAAGCATTAACAACTGAGTATTCTTGAGACCTTTCACTTCTTACTCCTTGATTCAAGTCGAATATCCATCGCTATCAATATTCGTCTTCGTCTTGACGAGGATATTATTGATGCCCAGTGTGTAAACGAACCTTGGACGGCAGCAAAAAGTATGGCTTCGATCATGAGGGATGAAAAGACTTAGGTAAACTCATCATAAGACTCATCATAAGACTCATCATAAGACTCATCATAAGACTCATCATAAGACTCATCATAAGCTTAGGCAAGTGTAGTATATACTAGCATAACTTTAGACTAGTCCTTTTCGTCCGGACGTGGAGGCTTTTGAGATAGGATCTAAATGCCTACTCGATAGTTTTGTCTCGTCTCCAACTGCTTGCCACAATCAAGTTTCTTGAGAAGAGTAAGCAACATGCCAGTATTTGTCCCTCGCTCGTGAGCTTCATCTATCATAATACAGGCCTGGTGGTGTTAGACGCAACTCGCGTGGAATCGCAATGAAACATACATATTTAGAGAATTTGTTGTCGCCAGCGTATTGCTAGAGTAAGAGGCCATCCCTAAGAAATCCAAGACGTGTCTCAGCTGAGCTTTTGTTGTCGAATCTGACTTTGTATCCGACAATACTGCCCAAAGGCACGTCCATCTCTTGAGCAACGCCGATTGCGACACCGGTTGCTGTGACTAGTCGCGGTTGTGTGCAAGCCACACGCAGGCCGTTTGCCCATCCATCAAACAACACAAATTGTGAAACTTGTATTGTCTTGCCCGATCCCGTATCGCCGACTACGATGGTAACCTAATAATGGCTCGTCAGTCAGTTATTACAGGAATGATGTCGTCAAGGGTGACATTGAAATGACTTACTTGTTCAGAGTGGTACTTGTCAAGAAACTCCTGTCGCTGAGAACGAACTGGGAGCTTCTTGCATCGATCTTCATGTATTTGGAGATACTTTGTAGTACTCCTTGTTCTCAAAAAAGGGGTTCATGTTGCCGTCTTCTATAGCGGCGGCTTCAGCAGCTGTGGTCTCATTTCTTTTGAGACTGTTCATCTTCCCCATCGTCTTGGTTGGTGGTTGGTGGTCAATAAAGCACATACCAATGACATACGTAATGCCCAGAATTGTCAAGCTTGCCTCAGCAACTTTGGTCGAGACAATAGATATCTGACTGGTGGAACCACCAGTCGCCGAATCCTGCGCATGTTTGGGGAGCGAAGAGTACATTGGCAGTACCTTCAAACGTGGCACTTCCCGTCGGATCATGGTACAAGTCTTTTCGATCTCTCACACCGACATCATGAACACAAGGATATTTCCTTTGCGCCCGTTGGTAGCCTTGGCAAATATCACAGCGGCCGAGTCGTAACAAATTGGTGGCGTGTCGACATACTTGATTTGGGCGTCGTTCTCTAGTGAGCTTCGTCGATCATGATGCAAGCCTGGTGGTATTAGATACAAGTCGCGTAGAATGACAATGAAACATACATATTTTGTAAGTGTGTTGGTTGTCGCCAGCATATTGCTGGAGTAAGAGGCCATCCATAAGGAAACCGAGACGCGTCGGGCTGGACCAGTGGAACTCATTTTGTCGACCCGGACTTTATATCCGGCGTCCGACAATGATGCCCAATGACATGCTCATCGATCCCCATCAGCTGATGATCGTACCTCCTCTGATCAACCTTTTTTCCCTTCAGGGTCGACTGGTACTCCTGTATTTGAGACTGATCTTGGCTTCACTGGGTTATCGAGATAACACCAGGTACTGACCCAGAACGCCACGTGAAGGCGCCAGCCATAGTTCTGGTGCCTCCGCAATAATGCATCATCGGCAGTTGTTGGCGTGTACAACTCCAGCGGCTGAAATTGGATGCCGTGAGGCCATCAGAAGGGGGAGATGCTGTCAAGCCAACAACAAATGGATGCCGTAAGGCCAACAGAGGGATGAAGGATGACGAAAGGACGCCGTCAGGCGAACAACAGGGACAAGAGGATACCGTGAGGCAGACAACAAGAAGGCAACAATCCGTCTCATGACGCACTCACCAACTCAAACTCTTCGTATGAGATGCCGTGAGGCGGAGTATCTAGTCTTTGGCCAGGATGAACGTATGGGCCGACGAGAAGAAAAAGGTAGGCAGTTTCAGCAAGAGAAGTCCTGGCGAGTGATTCGTGCTTGTGAGGGAACATGTTTGGTGAAAGCTCATGTTCCGAATCATGTTCGTCAAGCTTACAACTTGGAGGATGCCTTGCATGTCCCAAGATCAGCTCCGATGAGGCGGAAGTCGGTAGACTTTTTCTGATAATTGCTGAGCCCTCAAGCGAGTTGCGGGAGTCTTTTTCATGGCGGGTGTCTTGAGCTAGCCGCTATGCTCGTCTGGGGTCGGTCGTGGGGAGTCGGAAAGCGAATGTTCCTGCATCGATGAGCAAAGAGCCAAGTGAACGGGTCAAGCACATACAACATGCCACTCTGGCTGGACAGCTACTGTAGTCCGCGCAGATATTCAACACCAGCATAATTCGCGGTTCATCCTGGATGTTCTTGCCAGATCGCCCATCGCCAACAACGATGGTGACCTGGGAGGGGCTGATCAACTTCTGACTCATTGTCAGCTTCAGAAAGCGAATGGGATTGAAGGAAGTGGAAAGCCAGATGAATAGAGTGACCGCAGTCTAAGGTGTAAAGAGGATGCCGCGAAGTGACAACAAGAAGGGGAGCGACGTACTTGCTTTGACTGATACTTATCAAGAAACTCTGCCACCGGGAATGGATTGGCATCAATCTCTGTGGCGGCGATGAGAGTTTTCGCTCTGAAAACTCTTTACAAAGGGAGAAAATATTCGTCTTGCCATCATCGATGGCCGAGACACCGGAGGCAGTCGCTGAATTGCGGTTGTTACGGTTGTGGTTGCGGTTGCGGTTGAAGTTGGTTGCTGTGATTGTGATGGAGATCGCGGCTATGAAATATTTGGCCTCTTTGAGGGCTTCTGCAAGCGCTCACGTGACACGTTTAAAGACATTGCTCATTATCAGAGCTCTCTGACTTCAGGTGTTGTGGTGGACAGATGCTGGCACTGCAGCTCTTTTGAGGGGGGAGGTATGCCGATTAGGAGCTTGCTAATAATTCTCAATTCTTTCTAAGCCTTTTGATACCACATCGCTCGATTTTGTTACCCTGAGGGGTCCTTTAGATGGCTCCGATACTGCCCTGCTGTGTAGGTGCGATGGCAGTACCAAAGCCTTGATATTCAACACAAGGCACACGGTAAGATACCTAAGTCTTCATCTCGCGTCGTCTCTACTCATTTCCAGACTGCACAAAGGAATGGAAGAGATACTGTCAAGAGGTACGTCAAAAATTCGCAGCGAAGTGAGTCATGCTCCAAAAAAGCTGAGGGTGCAGGTGATGGTAGTCTCGATCACCCTCAAGCTAGTGGGTAAGAAACCTGTCTGGTGATCAGATCGATCGTGATGGTGCAACCGAGTGTGCGCAGGGTCTTACTATCAACATCAGTTAATTGAGTCTTCTTTTGTTTATGTATTTGTTTGCACAATAATTCCCTTTACAGCAGACTCCCTTGTTGTGCACCCCAAGAAAATCCTGCATCTCGAGCCCGACGGTAACCTTCCAATTTCACCATTATGTCTCTTCCCTCAAGAACGAGTTCGATTGGTGTGATTATTGTGTCATGCGGGGAGAATGAGTAGTTGGCAAACAATAGCGCCTTAGATAATGCAAAGGAATAGCACCTAAATGAATGATACATGTACAAGAACGATAAGGTCACGATTGCAATACTTTGAGGTGGTGATACTATCATGGATTTCCATGCTAAACTCTCGACCTTGCAGTTCAACAAGAGGGGGCGGTGAACTAAAATTAATAAGTGATAATTACACAGATTTGGGAGGCGTGAGCCGTTCAAAGGATAACAGAAACGAATGCCCGCAAAATGCTCTCAGTCTTGCTGGATGCCGTAAGGCTCCTGTGCCATTGCGTGTATCAACGGTGATGGGTGCTCTGGTATAAGGCGATGCGAGTTTCCGAATGAACTTCAAGCAGTACGTCGCATAGTATTGGGTGCAGTGAGGTTCAAGAAAGGAAAAGGAAAATGTTTCGTGGTTCGCAGAAGGTGAAAGACACATCGCAATCAAAAAGGGGTCGCATTGAAGGTCGAGGATTGCATCTTCGGAAGATTGGAAGCCGTTGAGCAGTCCGAAAGAAAAGTTGCTGACAGGAAGCGACGCGAAATGCTGAGCGAATGGAAGTGAAAGCCGTCTGGCGATGATGTTGTCGTTGATAGTGAGCCCGTTGGGCAACCATGTTGGCGAGAAGATGAAACCAGTATGAGCAGCGAGGCTGACAGACGTACTTGAGTATCAGCAAAAATGGGTTGTCATTCTGCCTCCATAAACACCACCATGACCTCGAAATGCTCTTGGTAACTCATGGTTCAGTTGCTCTCGCCAGTCTCTTCACCCCAGAGCTTCTCATGCACGGTCTTGAGCTCGGCGGCCTTCTCCTGCATGAGCTTGGCTTCATCGTCACCGAGGGGTAGGACCAATCTATTCCCATCCTTATCCACGAATGTCATTGGCTCGGCGACCTTGTTTCGCCAATCAGGGTCATACTGGCTAACCCAATCCTCATTCATGGCTCGGCCGTTGACTTGCCATTTGTAAAACGTATGATAACCACCCCAATCAGCACCCACTCCCTCTGGCTGAGGGAACCACGCAAGTGATGGCATCCAGCCACCGTCTTCATGGGCGGCTGGGGCCACAAGTTCGACTTTCTTAGTCTCCAATCTCCCGTCGACTTGGCGTTCCACTAAAAGTGTGACCTTTATGTGGTTGTCCTCGACGTTGTTCAGTGCAGAAAGTTGACGAACACGAAACCCGATCTTTCCATCAAGCATTTCACCTTCGACCTCAGCCATCTTGCCTCCGGCACGAGAGGGCTCTATCTCACGGGAGACGATGTTGGCGGTATCCTTGTAGGGCGCGTCGGGTGTGAGGACGTCATTGATCTCCTCGACCATGCGGTGGTCCTCGTCCATTGGCGGGGCTGTGCGCCTTGCTCTGGGAAACCATTGCACCCAGCCATCGGATTCATAGGCGGCTAGGTCTTCAAATTTGATCCTCTTGAACTTCAATTCACCATCGACCCGACGCTCCACAGAAACTCCGATCATTCTGTAGATAGCCTCCACGCGAGCCTGGATCTCTCCATCATCGTCCACCACTCGATCGGGAGTGCTTGTTGACATGGGGACGGCGTTAGCCGCATGACTGATTTGGTGGGGGCTTTCGAGAGAGCTTTCGAGAGATGTATCGTTCAAGGCCTACAAGATGTCAGACATGATTGTGATTTCGTTTACTGCAACACTGACCTGTGCGACTTGCGCGACCTGCTCGGTATCGGCATCGATGGAGGACGGCATTTCTCATAAATTCTCAGTATGGTTAGACTTTCAAGCGTCGAGTTTTACTCACTGTTTGATCGGAGATTGAGTTGAATGATGTTGAGATAGAATTTCCTAAGCAGATATCTGTTTTGTGTGTTGAGCAAGTTGTGAGTTTGGGCGAGTGTGAAATAAAATCGGCAGAACGACAAAAACAATCTAGAATTGCAACGGACCCACAATTGCATTAGGAATAATGATAGCCATGCTCCAGTGTGTCATGGAATTCCATTGGCACTGGCACTCACTGACAGGAGCTACCCGCCGGTGCAACGCGTTACCATGCAATCTACAGATACCTACCTGCAAGCACACAAACCATGCTCAAGAGAATTTGTCATAGACTCGCGGGATTTTGCTTTCGTCATGATTCCGTAGCCAAGACGCTGCAAAATCCTCGCAACAACGCAGTGCAGCGTAACACAAAAGCCTGCGATTGACTCACAAAGTCACGTCCTTTCGGCTCCCAATCAAAAGTAGATCGTTCATAATTTCGGGTATGAATCTCTTTCTCGGTATTGAAGCCCTCCAGGTATTTGTACTGACAACTAGAAGCCGTGGCATACTGAAGAGTCATGGATGAGATTCCAAACTCTTCTTTCGACGATGGCCGACTCGCCTTTTTAGGCGGCATCCCCCTCTACGCGGAGAAGCAGGAGATAGCCGCCTTTGTTCATGATCAAGGCTTCAACAGCGCAGTTTTGCATTGGCCGACCGAGTGGCTTGAGCCCAGTGGATGGAAGCACCAGGGCTATTGCATTGTCGAGTTCTCATTACGAAGTGAGGCAAAGGAGGCAATCGAGAGACTGCACGGTGGTGTTTTCAAGGGAAAACACTTGCAAGCAGTCGTCCCTCAGCGTCGCAAGGTGAGTACCTATTGCGCTTCCGGAACGCTGCTCTAACAATTTCTAGCACCCAAGTTCCCAATCAATCGCGTCAAACCTTCTTGTCGAAGCTAAAGCCATCCCCAAAGAAGCCGAGGCAATCGCCACTGTGACAGAGCCCACTTTTGAGTCACCTCGTGTCGACCCCTACCGCGGCACAAAACTCTACAGTAGACAACGTCAGCTCTGGACGTAAGGCCGATCAGAAAACGATCCGAAAAGACTTGCGAGAATTGAAGTACCCTGAGGCGTATGCTTGTTCTGAGCTCTGGCCCAAGAGTGACGTCAGGAGTGCGGTTATCGGAAGGCTGTTGGAGCGCGAGAAGGAGGAGGGCTCACCGGGCTCGCTTGTGGTGAAAGACAATGACTGCTTTCGCATTCGATCACGAATTTTCCCCTCTCCTTATAGCGACGACATCAAGGATAGTTCTACTATCTGGATCAATGTCACAAAGCTTGAGTCGGATGGACGAAAGGTAAAGGTTATCAATTTGTCTGAGCTTCCTCTTTATCAAGAAAATGGATGGCAGGAGCGGTTCAAGGGCAAGGTGTCGACAGAAGAGGGTACTGGCAGTGATCAGCGCAGTGTCTCTATCGTTGGGGGCGTCAACGCACCAGAAGACCACAAGGACGATACTCTTTGAGTGCTTAATATTGCAAGCAGCATTCTCCAATAGGCAGACGCCATCCACTGCACCTCATGCTAAACCGGTCATCATTTGGTGCTGATACTAGATTATCGAGAGGTTGCCACGGAGGCTAAATGTTCAAATACAAATTGTTTTATTCTAAACCAGTCAGGCGCATGGAATACTTGTTGTTCGTTCAAGTTTGAGCATTGCTAGTCCTCCCTCGATCTATCGTAAACCCAAGAGCAAGTCTTCTGGTTTTTCCATGTCTTAGGTAACAACTATGTTATTGTACAATCTCACCATAGTCAGAACGTAATAATCACAGCCATCCAAGATCAAGCCCAGTATTTCTAATGTTCCTCGCCTTTCAGTGATTGCGGCCGCAGAAAGAGTTTTGACTGTTGACGTTCTGGTATCCCACGCTGACATGACCGTTGGAATTGTCCCAGCGTGCCCAGCCTGCCTTGAAAGTACCACATCGGCTGCTCACACTTTCCTGGATTTGCTGACGAACAATCGTGGCGCTGCAAGTGGTTCGTCCGGAGGTGTTGTTGCAAAAGTAACTGGCCACCCTACCGGAGATAACGTAGTAGTGATCGCGTGCCTGCACAGTGTGACCACGCCCGCATCCGTCCCTCAACAACTTGACTGTGAGGTCGGCGTCATTGCGATTGAGTGAAGAGCCCTCACAGGTGACTCGCCAGCTCTGGCGCTTGTCCAAGGCCGACGAAGTGTCGTTGCCCTCGCCTGTCGGCTCAAGATTCATGTCAACCTTGGTATGATGGGCAACCCCATCGTCGTCGATATGAACCCGGTAAAATCCGTCTGCGGTATCCTCAGGGATAGTGAAACCCTCCTCTACAGAGGCTCCAGGGACGTCGAAGCGTTTCATGAGCTTCGAATCCTCGGCCTGAGGTACGGCGAGCCCAAGGGCCGACGAGAAGAGAAGCGCCGGGACGAGGATGGAGAAGTGCATATTGACTATAAGTAGTGGAATTGGGCTGAAGTAGTTATTTGGGCAAAGGTTGTGATTTGGAGAAGCAAGTGATTGAAACTGTGAGATGTGTGAGCTTGCCGTAGTTTTCTAGCTGAAGTCCTTACCTACCTATTTATACATTTCACAAGGCCGCAGTCATCACAGACTTGAAATCGGATCCAATATGACACGGGACATTAAGCCTACACAAGCATAAAAGAAATCGTCGTTTTTCAATAGCAAGTTGAGGCCCCCAACTATGTATGGTGATAGGACAAGAATATCATGTTTTCTTGTGGCACAAAATGCACAGCAGAGGGGCGAATCCGTGAGGGTTTAAGGTGCTTTGATATTCAGACCAAGAACAGAAACCGCCGCTTTACATAAGAAGGCAGTTTTGCTGTCCAGCAGGTAAGCGAACCAATCGTTATAACACGGGATCTTGATGCTTCCCGTATATATGGCTGGAATAGGAATTGCCAAGAGTCACCAAGCGCAGAAACTGTTACGGACCCATCAGCATCCGAGAAGTAGAGTATCATATGGTACTTTAGACCCCTGGAACGCTTTGATGCAACTGCTCTCTGGAAAAAAAAGCTGACAGTGGATCGCTGAAGGGAGAAATCCAATAGGAAAGACTATGCTGTGCCATTAGAATGCTGACAGTCAAGAGAGCGCCATTTTACTGCGTCTCGTTCTCGAGAGGACCGAGCACCGCCGAATACAGCCCAAAGCCAGGTAGTCTAGAAAATGAGTCCCCGTGAAACACAGTTCAACACTGGGCAGCCCAGGATGAGATTAATGTTAAAGAAAATAGATCTGGCGAGAATCTATTATTGCTGAGGCAGATAACTCAGTGCCAGTCAGGAGAGTCCAGATATCGATGTGATGAGTTGGAAAATATCAAATGCAACCGGAGCACATGCTTTACCGCCTTTACAATCCCCATCACCTCTTGCGCAGGTATGTATGTTGCCGTGCCGCCTTGGACTTATGCCAAGAGTTGTAAAGAGATGATGTATTTAGCCTGCGTATCAATTCACCTGAAGCCGTATCGGGTTCGGAAGCTCGGCACTTGCCAGGGTGCCAGTTCAAGGCCTTTTTGAGTTTCGCAGAAAGGAACATAGTGGCAGTGCAGATGGGTACCGCCGAGGGTAGAATACTTGCACATGTGACATGATATGGTTCTGAGTTACCAGGTTGTTGACTTTGCTGAAAACATGAAGACAGAACTACGATACCATACAATTCTGGGACAAGGATATACATATCCGATATAGACTAGGTTAGCTAGGGAAGGTACGAAAGCATAAGACCTCTATCATAAGCGATGAAGATGTTCAGGCAGTTTCAGTACCCTCTTCTCGATCCTCGAGTTTTCTTGGCCCGTGGGGGTAAGTTCACGTCAGTAAGAGCAATGAATATCCATCAGCTTCTACCCCGCCTCTTCTTAATGAAGATACCATGAATTTAATCTTAATCTCTGTTTCACTGGTAGCAGAAACAATGGAAGCATCCAGCTCCAACCTGTACAAGTCCCGACAAAAGACTATGGAAGGTCCCATGGTTGTGATGCCAGGGATATCAAACACCACAGACTTCCAAGCGGAACTTCAGAGTCGCCATGGCACAAGCCAAAGACGCCTTGTCATACGACGGCTACATGCAAGCTCTTGGGGATGGCCTGAGGGTCGCCAAACCAAGTTTGAGAGAGCTTAACCAACACTGTATGTATGATGCCAGTATGACGAGTGAAAGAAGCAAGTATAGATGTAATGAACTCTCTGCAAATGGAATAAATCACTCTGCCTGACGGTACTTTCTTTGCTTATCCGCAGACTCTTCTTCATGGTCAAAGATCGCCTTACTGCACCCGTCTACCGTCACAAGCAAGGGATTAGGTGGGTGACCATGAACACTGTGTTGGACAGTCTATAGGCCACCTACTCTCCCAAGTTTTGAACTATTATTTATCGCTCAGGTGCCAAACTACGGTATGATGATCCTACTAAAGATCTTTAATGGTGCATCACTCGGAGTGGTTCACTACCAAAAGGGACCGCAAATCTAAACCACAAACCTAACCCATCACGAGGAGCGCACTATATCCATATCTCAGATAATATCTACAACTACAGAAATGAGTCACCTGGATAGCATCATGTTTAAGATTATTATGTATTAAATCTTATAAACTTAATTAGCCTATATTCTCTTAGCTTTAAAGCTTCCAGTCACCTAGATGTAACTTACCTTAA
>JAAQPG010000817.1:0-44265 GCA_013186905.1 Fusarium udum | reverse complement strand
TGCCTGTGTGTTGTACAAAGCGTAGATTAGTCACAACGAGCATTCCAGCTTTGATTGAAAGAGCCTTGTTTTCTTCAATTGAAGGTGGCGGTCGGTTTGACCTTATCAAGCTACAGAATTCGCGCAGTAGGTTCAATCTGACCAATCAGAGAGCGTCTTGCTGTTTACAGCTCAACACCACTTTTGGACTTTTTCTGCGATGGCTTAATGGGTAGACTCGAAAGTATCTAGCAGCAGTAAATTGTAGGGGAAGAGACATGATTGTGAAATGCTGGACTTGATTGGTTCATGATCTACACTCCACAGCCACAAGATGACAGCGGAGCGGGATGTGGCGGGGCGGGTCTTTTCCACTGCGATGGGATCTTTTGAGTGGGAGAGAACAGGATGGGAATCTGGAGAAAATGGGAGAATTGAGGCTTGAATTGAAGCACGATCCACTGATAAGGCGTTATCTGGTATTTGTTTGAGATCATCTGTTTGCAATAGTGAATAGATGCCGTCGTTCTCACTCTTAAAGCAGAAGGCGGTGAAGTTGATCTAGTATATCAACTTGTGACATGCCAAGTCACTTGAATCGTGTGAATGACGGCACAGGCTCCAAGTTTGGCTCATGGGTAGCCTCATGATGAGATGTTAAAGAATGAACGGATGCCTACAGTGCATGCCCGACGATGGAGCAAAGCAAGCAGACCCTCAAAGTCATGATGCATTCCTCATTCCGATGTTGTTTGTACAGAAAATATGCACGATATAAGGCTTGCTGTTCTTTTGCTATTGGAAGATGATCCGTTTTGGGAAAGTCTACGGATACGTCAACTTTGTTGGGTCCTATCGCAAGCGATAGTGTTATATCGGTAAACCGCCCTGTGATATCTTGATATATATTGCATGAGAACAAGCAATATCCAGTAGATTACCCTTGCAAGGAAAAGTAAATCAACGAATAAACCTCGCTTGTGACGTACCCTCTGGTTTCATTCATTTCTTATTTGCTGCACATGCTCTGCCTCTACCCGTTAACTCAGTATCACATTGACTGGCTTTCATTGTAACTCTTTGTTCTCTTTGGCAGCATCACGTGATCCACGCCTGTCAGCTGCCCCATCATTCCCTCCCTCCCTCTCCTAGGCGGTGCTGGCGTTGCCTGGCGTTACGTTTCTTCCCTGACGTACCTTACTTGAGCCTCTGCAACCATTCTCAACTTAATCTTTCTCTCCCATCAACTCATCTCCAACTCCTCATTCCATCGCCTCGACAAGTCCGTCTTTTCAGCCCCACGCCTTCACTTTTCGCATCAGACTCTTGTCTTACCGCGAACCAAGGAACAACCGCTAACATGAACCCTGAGTAGTACGCCACTCTCCACCTCCTTTGCGATAACCTCCTGATGGAACTATGCCCCATGCTGACTATTGCTTCAGAGTTGCACCCTGCCATCTTCGACTAAACCTCATGCGATTTCCTTTTGCTACCGCTGTCGAGATGCGACTCCTTGATAATTTTTGGATCTGACACCAACTAGATACGACTATCTCTTCAAACTCCTCCTCATCGGAGACTCCGGTGTTGGAAAGTCTTGTCTTCTCCTGCGATTCGCCGATGACACCTACACCGAATCCTACATCTCTACCATCGGTGTCGATTTCGTGCGTTGTTCCCAGCCAGCATTTCCGCTTACCTGGCCTATTCTCTAACACTTGCTCAGAAAATCCGAACAATAGAGCTCGATGGCAAGACCGTCAAGCTTCAGATCGTATGTGGCGCCCTTCGCGCAGGCTCCGGCCACCTAACCAAATGCTAACCTGTCCTCAAGTGGGATACCGCCGGTCAAGAGCGTTTCCGTACCATCACATCTTCCTACTACCGCGGTGCCCACGGCATCTGCGTCGTCTACGATGTTACCGACATGGACTCATTCAACAACGTCAAGCAATGGCTCCAGGAGATTGACCGATATGCCACTGAGGGTGTCAACAAGCTGCTGGTCGGCAACAAGAGCGATATGTCAGACAAGAAGGTCGTTGAGTACAGCGTAGCCAAGGTCGGTTTTTTTACTTTAGTACTCTGAATGTCGCAGCCTAGCGGGTCGCCCATCACATGCATCCAAGCGCCTGAACTCTCAAATGCCCCTGTCACCAAAATTTCACCCTCGGCTGCGACAACTACCCACAGCAACACGATGACTGACACAAACTTGTAGGAATTCGCCGACAGCCTGGGAATTCCTTTCCTTGAGACTTCCGCCAAGAACGCCAGCAACGTCGAGCAGGCTTTCCTGACCATGGCCCGCCAGATCAAGGAGCGCATGGGCACCACAACAGCCAACAACACCAAGCCCAGCGTGCAAGTCGGCCAGGGCCAGGGCGTTGGATCGTCCTCCAACAACAGCTGCTGCTAAATGCATTAACGCTCTCCTTTCTCTTGGCGAAGCAGGATGATGGAGTACGGTTGGGACAATGAACAACATGCCAGGGACACCATCGGACGAGTTCACTCACGATATTTGCTTTTTCCTTTCACTCACTCCATTTCTGCGCATAGACCAGATCATGACTACTTGGATTGCCCTTCTTTTCCGCAAGTCACCACCTTATCCCTTTACCGCCTTGGCATCTGGAACAACGGCTCTTTCCATTCGTCTCAACGTCATTCGCGGGCTCTTCCATTGCTATATCGACGGTAGGAATGGTTAGGGCGGGGAATTGATAGGTTCTGGGGAGGGAGCATGAGGGGAGACGACAGATATGAAGGCAGATTTTGTGTTTTTGGTAGCGGATGGCTTTGGAAGCTTTTGCGCGTGCGCAGGCTGTATTTTCTCTTATTCCCCCCATACTGTGTCTTTGCACTTTTGCGAAATTCAAGTATTGGGAGGCATTCGTCGGTTCTTGTTCTTTTCAACCCGCCAACCAATCCTTCGCTGAAAATCACATTATCTGCGCACCCCGTTTTCCTCTGGCAATTCGCGATCCTGGCCCTCTGTTTTCCGTAACGTCTTGACTCCTCGAGAGCTATGGAGGAGAGTTGCGCTAATCGTCAATATCTTGCTCGGGTTCTGATATCAATTGTTATGTTGTTCCTTCTATTTTACCATCCTGGTTCGCCTATGGTTTTTTTTCTTCTCGTTTTTTGGTACTTGAGATCGATTTTAGTATGTGAGAAAGGGTTATTCTTAATAAAGATGGAATATTCCTCTTTTTAAAACTTGATCTATGATAAATATTGTTGCGTTCCTTACTCATATGGCTTCATGGCCAAAGTTATGATGTCGACGTCGTGAAATGTATTCTCAATGAAGAGTGATTCCTTGGCCAAAGTGAAGTCATGCCATAGAACGAGCTCATAGCCAAGGCTCTGTGATATATCTCTAAGACGTTCTCAAATGTCCATCTGCATCAGACAACGGAACACGGCTCTTTCACGCCAACTTTAACCATTATACAACTTGAGCAAACAGTTGAAGACATTGTGTAAACACTTTATGTAAGACACAAAGATAAAGCTCAGCTGCCTAGTATACGCTACACACGCTTCATGCACGAAGATCTTCCTCATCGATGATAACCAGGTTGATATACGTCATAGATCAACCACTCTCAGCCTGATGTCATTCTCGAGGCACTCTTTCAACATAACGATTTCATTCACAGCAACTCTCCCTCACCAATATACTTACACATAATAAAGTCATTATACTTGATATCCCTCTCAATCTTTCACAATCTTTCAAAATGGCCAGCGTCGAAAGTCAAGTGTCAAAGCAGTCCGAAGCTCCCCTCCAAAACGACAATGAGAATGCAGAGCAACTAGCTACCCTCGCAGAAGGCAAAGTCGCCGATGCAGTAAAGGGAATGAGTACCAGAGATAAGCCACGCAAGGATGATATCAAGATTGAGGACTATGCCTCTGATATTGAAAGGTTCGTCTCGATATATACCTCGTTCAGTATACGGAAGCTAATGTCATGCTAGAAAAAAGGCTGAGCAGGCCGAAGCCAGAGAAGAGATCAAGACACAGAGAAAAGCAGGTGTAGATGTTGATGGTAGTCTTGGACAGGGTAGACTGAGCAATGAGGACAACAGCAGTGTCTAAGTTGGTTATTTCGTATAAACCCCTTCAATCACTGAAGACTTTACGTAAAGATAATCTCCAATTATTAATTACATCCCATAACTGCTTAAGTCCTCGCCCAGACCGTAGATGGAATAGAGGGGCTGACAAACATTACTCTATTAACAAGAACATCATGACTTTTATCCTTTTCCAGCCTCCTGCCATCATTGTAAATCCTCGCCCCAAACATATCAACAAAAGAAAATGCCACATTGGGCGAGATCATAACATCGTTACAGCCATATTTCTCACATGGCCATTGGTATTCGTTCTTTCTGAAATCACGACAGGCCGAGGAACTTGAGTGCCTTGTGGGAGTTACCTTTTCGCCTCTCAGCCTTATCCTCGAGGAGCGGCATAATCCGTCGGTCTTCTTGATCCCAGTCGCTGTCATCAACATACATAGTTAAGATCGATCGAGCATCAATCGCGGAAGGCTTTCGCTTTGAATATGATCGACTTTGCTTGCTTCTGGAAGACTTTGCTGTCTTGACTGTTTCAGCGATGGAAGGAGCTCGGCTCGGAACCGCAGATGACCCTGATAGTGCCGCTCCCAAAGACGCCCCAAGTGCCGGAGACATGGGCGGACTATGAGTCGCTGATGGCACGCGTGGGAAAGGAGAGAAGGTTCCTGTGATAGATGGCGGCTTAGACTTCTTTGGGGACGGCTTCTTGGGAGGCTCGTGAGAGACATAGAAATCAGAAGTTTTGGACAGGATCCTCGAGATGGTCGCAATAAAAGTTGCGATTTCCGTATCAGTTGCAGTTGATGTGATGAGGAAGTTGGCTTCAGAAATCGTAACATCATAGCCAGAGCCCGAGTTTTGTGGAAAAGTCTTCCCGAAGCGCCCAACGGGTCCTTGTTCCGGGCCGTTGATGGAGTTTCCACGTAGATGAGTAAAGGGAATGCTCTTGCTGCTAGCATCAACAATCTGAGCCACCTTCATCAACTCCACTCCAACAAGCTTTTGAAGAGCCAACACCGTCGCAAGATGCTCAGGCGGGTATTCAAGGAGAAGATACCTCACCTCCGCGTGAAGGGCAAGATACGTTTCGAGGTGTGGAATAATGAGAGTCGCGAGTAGAAATGAATTCGCAAAAGGGTTGTCTTTGGCCTGGCTGGCCAAAGGCTGGGCCGTATACGCCTGCATGGCATTGGCAAGAAGGTACCTGCCCATTTGAGCTTTAAGTAGCATAAGATGAAGCAGAGTCAAGTACATACCTGAAGTCCAGTCGGCCACTTCGGCTCATACCATTGCATTTTGTTCCTAGCTTCTCAAGCTGTCCTGTGATGGCGCAAGTATAGTCCCTTTTCACACCTCTCTGGGCTCCAATAGCTAGGATCTGGTCGATTCTATGACAAGGCCCACGGCTACTGTTACTCCCAGTCTCCCAAAAGACTGGGTTCCACAGTCCTTCAAGCTCTGGCAAAAGGGAAAACTGGAACTGCCGGTAGCCTTGAGTTTCTGGGGGGAAGTGTTCCTGGAGGACAGAACGCAGTGAGTTCTGTACGGTGATGGCCGTTTCTTGACCATTAATTCGAAGGTCGTGAAACTTGCTATCGACATCCGAAACCAGCGGTGGAGGAGTCCGAACTGGTGTTGGAGGTCGTGCAACCTTGAGCTTGGGCACAGTTGGGACAGGCTTCTTGTTGGGCCAGACGGGTTGATTATATGCGAACGGATCATATTCGTCCGAAAAGATGGATTGGTCGGTGACAACTGACTCCTCGTATTGGCTTTCTGCGCAGCGGACGTCTGTGATAGTGTTGGACTCAGGTGTTCCTGGAACCAGAGCATTGCCCTCGTCTGTTTCGGAAGTAGGTGAATGAATAGCCACGGGAAATTGGCCCATTCTAAGCCCATGGGTGACAGAATTGAGCAAAGGCTTGGGCACATCCTCCCTGAAATGCACCACCAGGTCTTCCATGAAGGGCAGTACTGGTTGGAATGTCTCCTTTGGACCAGAAATGTGCTCGGCATCAGTGCCTCTATCCACGTACGATGCCCGTGCAGGCTTTCGCTTCTTCTCCAAGGGGACGGGAGCCACTTTGATGATCGGGAGATTGGTTCTCACGATAACAGTTCGGGGTCCCTCTATGTAACTGCGTCGGTTGGAAACGAGCTCCTTGGGGCTTGTGGTTATTATTTGCGGATGCCGATGGGCTTTCAACAATTCTGGCTCCGAATCACCCTCTAGTTGTCGTGCAAGTGCTGAAGTGGCTGCAGAAACACAGAGATCCCGATACCTGGGACTGGCCGGGTAAATTCTGTCCAGAGACTTGACTCGGGATAGAGTTGGGCTGCGGCCTGGAGACCTCATGTCCACTAACGAAGCTTCCCCGTACACGACATTATCTGTGGACGGGATGCTCAAAACGTCGGATCTTGGGCTCAAGCCTTCAAGGGCAGGGGATACAGGTGCAGCCATCAAACCGTAGGCTTCGCCAATACAACTGGGAGATGTAAGAAGAGAAGCCCTAGGTGAAGGAGACTGCAGATTGGAAATATCATGATAGATGCGACCTGCAGACCGGTCATAATGCCTCGCAGAAAACCTGCAAGCTTGGGGTGAATAAGAACAGCCCGGAGCTTCACCAGCTGTGCTCCCACCTTCATCTTTATTCGCGGCACCAAAAACAAAGAATGGGGCATCATCTCCGAAGTTGTCCTCATAACCGTAGAGCGGCAAGCTGTTGCTTCGCGGACGGGGCGTGAGGGTCAAATCGAGTTCATTGGAGGGTTGAAGTGATGCTGTTTGTCGGTCCAAGGCGTCGGCAGCTCGCATAGCTCGTGTTATGGGATCTTCGAACTCCTGTTCTTGGTCTCCTTTATCCTTTGGTTGATACATGTCCTGCCTTCTCCAGTCTCTAACTGGGTTGTCCAGGCCCACCACTCCATCCTTAACTAGCTGGTTGAATAGCGACTCGGCACGGCAGTAGTCTCCATCTGTTTCGTAGTCCATGATGGCTCTGATGCAAAGAGTTCGGGCACTCGGGGTCCCGCCGTTCATGAACACGAGTCGCCTGCCACTTGCTGTTGAACCATGAAGGAAAGCTTGAGCAACTTCGTAACGAGCCACTGTGGCCTCGTGGATTTTCTTGACATAAACTCGAACGTCTGAACGGTTTTCTAAATCCCTATTGGAGATATAGTTTTGAATGCTGGGAAGTACCAGAATATGTGGTGAAGTTGGAAGCAGCCGTAACTGTGTTGATATCGTGTCTACATGACCTTCGAAGGCAACGACGCTCCCAAGGAGCTTGTTGTCGGTAGACATGATGAACACTCGAGGCGCCACTGATTCGGACGATCCCTTAGTAGTAAGAAGGAATAGTAAACGGGAGAGGTCGAATTAAAATAAGGGATTGTGCTGGTGGAATGCTTGGTCCATTCGAGGGTGTGAAAGGGAGCAGCCGAGAAACTTTTGGTATGAAACACGCCCAATTACACATAAGAAACTCTATCCTATGATTAGTGAGGTCGACATCGGAATGGATAAAGAAATGATCTTACAAGGGTATTTCTTAAGCTGAATGATAAAATGCGCTCAGATATGAGACGTGATGAATGTAATTAAAGATCCCGGCCTGGGGAGGAGAGAGGGTGAAGAAAAGAATGCTCATTCACAAAAGGCAAGAAATGGAAGAGGAGGAGTAGGACTTTGAGGCAAGTGCCATCGAGATGTAAACTGGAAAGAACGACCTGAGAGTCGGAGGCAACTACGACTACCTAATATCTAATTCAAGGCAGGTGCAGGTGGTGCAAGTGGTGCATGCTCTATAGAAGCTGCAGGTCAGGTCGCCCGTTCTTCTCCACTGCCAACGGATGCCGACTCCTCTAATTCCACTTCTTCAACTCGTCCATCAGTCTCCATACTAGGCCCAGGATTTCAGGCTGTTGTTGAACCCTGCAAGAATCGGGCTACCGCAGCAAAAAAGCAAGCCACTCTAGCGATGTACTGAGAATCTGTTGGGTCTCCATACATGATACATCCACGAAAGGAGCCCCGACGAACGAACAGCACAGGGACGCCGAGACCCATCCCGCCAGTTAATCACTCTCGTCATTGCAGGGTTGCTTTTGGGCTTGTTTAGTCTCCTGAGCTGGAGCCAAACAGAACAATGCCGATATGAACTGGATGGGAGGTCCAAGCTTCAAGGTCGATATCAATGTCCATTTCCGTGCTGTTGGAGTGCCTATCCTATCCCAGCCGGCTGGGTTATCAGGCTGACTGGGACGGGACTGGCCTGCTCGCAACTTGGAACCAAGCTATCGGGCACCTGCAGAAATTCTCCCTTACTTCCAACGCATTTGCCAAGTATGCAGTGAGACCACTCAACATACGTAGCACAAACACAAACACCAATTGCAATACACAAGGTAGCGAGGTCCTTGCGTGTCGTGCGTCTGGGGCAGAGAAACTGTTTGCTCAAATTACAGGGATTGACAGCACCCATGTCCCATGTTCCATGTTGCAGCTCACGGCCCAGTCCCACAATGCAAGGGCTCCCGTCAAGGATATTCCATGATCCAGGATCTGGTCTAGGCTCAGCTGAGACGCATTATCCCTTTATGATGTCTTCAACTCAAGTATGGATTTCGGTCGCGATTCGGTCATGCACAATAGAGCTGACCCATCTATAACATATCATATCATATCGCCGACAGCCATTATCATCTATTCGGTTGTTATTACCCGATTCCTCTTAAGATTCAAGCCCCTAAAAGAAACACTGAGCTAAAACATGAAACACAGAAACCGGAAATAGCTGTCGCACGCTCTAGGTAGTTGGCATTGGACACTGAGCGTATTGCAGCCTCTCATGTCATACCAGCCAGCCCATCTTCGGCTTTCACGCAAGACTCCCAAGCCAGTCGGCTTAAGCTGGCCTTTTTACTGCGGCTACACACGATACAGGGCGAGGAAGCAACCGGCTCGAATCCTATTTGTCAAGCGTTGCACAGTGAAGGGGATCATTGCAGTGTTTGCTATTTCAATTACCACAAGGGCTTCGACTCAATCTTGAACTAATCAATGGAAAAAGGAAAGCAAGGTAAGGAAATACATAGTACATATCTATGCTCAAGCCTTGTGGATAGCTTCTGGCAATGTGGGCCATTCGATACACCGTCGATCCCCCCACGTCAATTAACGGGTTTCAAATTCTATTTTGGCCATCATCTTCCGAAAATCCTAAATTCTCAAATGGCGATCGTTGGCCCAAATTCACAATGTTGATCAGCATGCAAAACGGGGCGGTTGAGCTTTGAAACTAGGGTCCTGGTAATTACCTCATTTACCGTATACGGGTGGTGCTCAGCGCCATCCGTGGTAGTCGATACGAGACGTAGTAGGTGACCGCAACTATCGAACAGACTTTTAGCGTCGTGGTGATGTCTGAATCAGTCATATGTCTCGCGATCTCACTAGATCCTTTCGACAAGGGTAGCATTGACATCGACCTCGAGACGCTTCGCACCGCGCGGCTATTTGGCCCCCCACCTCCCGTTGTTTGCTTGCTAGTGTGACTTGTCAAGTCCTAGATAGACAAAGGAAACGACTTCGGAAGCACTTGAAGATAGCTTTGGACACAGCAATACTAGTTATCGATCCTCCTTGGACCATCTACGACCGGACCGAACAACGATCGTTTCGTGACTGTCAGAGGGAGGACTAGGAGTATGAGCCTGCCTTGCAGCAGCACCTTACGATCCTGCAGACGCCAAGCATACTGCGAACTGGTGCTGCTCATGCAGTACGGGCTGGTAGAGAGCAATGAGTTCCGACTGTTCGGACTAAGAGCCTGCATGTCTTACCAGATCGAAGTTTGGCAGGCATCGTCATAACGCGTGCCGTGCCTGTGGCTTATGGCTATCGTTTCAATTCAGCATACTAACTTTTTTCATCTACGGCAAATCTGCCCAGAACATGGCTTATGCTCGTTTTGACAATGATCAATCATCACTCACAAATGACGCCGATGCGGGTAAAAGGGGGACGTCTTTCCCTTTCCCCGAAAAGCATAACGCAGCACATACCGATTATGTTTTTATGAATCCTGTGAACTAACATGGATACTCGGCGTGACAACAGATCCACTTGGGACACAATTGTCACTGAACAGGGTCCAGGATACTTACGAGGCGGAGAATAGAAAGTGTACTCCATACGCAAACTTAACAAATTTGCAATCTTGGGGAATGGCCAGGATGTTTGAATATCACGCTCGTGAGCAAGGGGTCCAGTCTTGGCCGATAGAGATCGGGCGTTGGATTTACATTGCATGAAGGAAGGCTCTTAGGAAGCTGAGTAGGTAGATCAGCTAGAATGAATGATACGGTGACATTGAAGATCTGGAAAAGATCTTCATTAACCAGCTGGGAGCCATTATTGTTGACAAACCTCAGGCTTGTGGCTTGTGGTAAACTTCAAAACTAAAGTTGCTCGTGTAAGCCACGAGAAGTTCGAAGCTCAAAACGGGAATCGAGTTCGTTTAATGAATTGTGCAACTTCACGGTTTCACAGGACGAAATTTTGAGTTCAAGTCCGGCAACAATCCCTAACACCAGGCTGAGTGCATCAGTGAGTGCTTGATACACCCGTCTCTGCTCTGTGTCGCGTTTGAACAAAACAACATCAGCGCGTGAGGGAGTTCTATGTTTTCAGCCGTTTTCAGCTATACCAGCGCTTGGTGGGTTTAGGCAAAGCTATATTTGCATCTCTCCTGCAGGATAGACCCTGCAACGCCGGCAGAAAATTACCAGAAAACCATCAACGCTGTTTGTTATTGCCAGCGCTTTGCGGCTGAATCAAAAGCAAGCACCACGGATAATTAAAACGTGACGAGTCTGTGATGCGCTGGGGATCAGATCCTGTCATTTGTGATAACAGAATTTATCACTTGCCGTGTCCCTGTTACCTGGGAATATATTTCCTTTTTCCTGGCAGATCATTGTATCCCAGTTGAAAGAATTAGTGGCCAGCACGTCAGAGCCAATGAGACATATTCCTCTTTGGTGTAGGCATGGTGCTTCTAGTTGGCCATTGGCATTAAGCCTTGTAAATGGACACAAGGCGGCATACAAGGTTACTTTTTAGTGTTTGTCTCTGCACATGGAAAAGGAGAGGTGCCGCCAATACAGGCCGCTGTCTGAGAACACTTGCACACGGAGTCTAAGACACGATCCAGGCTGTCGTGGTTCGGAACAGCGAGTTGATACCTACGGTTACACGGCTTGGATGCGGCTTTCCGTCGTATGTTCCGCAGACAAAGTCGAGCTGAAATTTTGTGGCACGGTACGCAACTCATGGCAAGTGTTTCAGGGGCTTGAGCAACACCAGACTGACCGTGAGAAAGACGGTCAGAGCCCAACTATGATGAAGGGTGGGAAAGTTATGTCAGTGTTGCTATTTTGTTGGGGTGGTCTAGTCGTCCATGAGTTCTGCGAGCTCAGCTTCTTCCTCGGCCGTCAACACATTTCCACCCTTCTCCTCTTCTTCCTTTTTGGGTTCTGCAGCCTTCTGGATCTTGACAACGACCTCGTCAAGCTCAGACTTTCCGAGCGGCCATGTACGGATAGTACCGTCGATACTAACACTGCAGACCTTGCGAGGGGTACCGTCGGTGTCCTGGAGCAGAACGAGGTCGGTGACTTCTTCGTAATGGCCAACCAATGTACAGTACAGCTTACCAGATGAGCGATCCCAGACCTTGACATTCTCATCGCGGCCTGCCGTGATGACCCATTGGTCTGTTACGAGAACACCTCGTACATAGTCCCCGTGTGTGAGCGTGTCATCAGCGACAAAGTTCCTTGAACGGGCCAGGCATTTTGCAGTTCCGTCAGCACTGGCAGTCCAGAGATCTGCATCCTCGCTCATCTGGTCAAAGACAAGTCGGTAAATGCTGGTCTCGTGTTCCTGAATGGTAAGTCGCTCAGCATCGGGGCGGTCGGAGAAAGATTCGGGCAGCTGCTCATAACTGTCCAGGGTGACCTTCCACCGTCGGATATGCGGGTCGCTGCCTGCGCTGGCAAATACGACAGTGGCAGGATCGCTGAGTACAGGATCGATGGCGAGGTGCTGGACGGCAAGCATTGTCGTGGTGGGATCTTGCAGGGTATGTAGTCGTTTGCCTGACTCCACGTCCCAGACGAAAATCTTCTTGTCGGCACCTCCGCTGATTAGAATGTGCTTGCCTGAGACGGTAGCACAGATGATGGTCTTTACAAAGTCGGTATGGCCGCTGAACTTGCGGCCAGGTTTGGCGGTCTCAATGTCCCATGACCAGATGTCCTTGTCCCACGAACCTGCAAAGACCGTCTTGTTTTCTTGACCTCCTGTTGCGAGGCAAGTTACAGGGGCCTTTGGTCCACGGTAAGTCGTTTTGGTCTCCGAGGTCTATAAGTGGTTACTATATGTAGTTCTCTGAGAATATCCCAGACATACCTCAAGGTTGATTCGGCGAACAGCGCCAGCAGACTCAGCAATGAACACAGAAGTGAGAGGTGCAGCAGGATCTGGGACAGCTGCAAGAATCTTGGACTTCATAATTACGGGGTCGCCATTTTTGTTGCTTGCCTTGACAGCCTTGCGTTGCCGTGAAGCTTGAACAGCACTGTAGGTTTAGTTGGTTATAGCTTTGTAATAGGAGATGCAGCTGTACATACTCTGTCTCGAAGAAGTGATCACGGTCTGCAGATTGCATTTTGATGACCAAGGTTTATATGTGTTATATCAACAGCCCTGGTACTGAGACACGATATGAGTCCCCGTGGTAGATATTGTGTTTGTCGTGAGTCTAACTCGTGATATTATCTCTTGATCTAGGTTAGGTTAGTAGTAGGCAGCCATAAAAGAGTTGGAGATCTTAGATTTAGGTGGGAGCTGAATTTTAGTGGAGCTATCCCCTGTAACGGCGCGGGGTCTTTCCGCGACTTTAATTGCGACGCGCTCAGACGCGTCTCCCGAGAAACGCCTGTCCCACTTCTAAACCAACCATCACCCATCATCGATCGCCCTTTTTCCTATCATAGCAGAAATTACATTGCTCGTTGATTTGAACGAGTAGAACAACATCACATCGACGACCATGGACTCGACAATTGCATCTAAACCACGGCCTCGGCCCGCCCATACACAAGGAACTACTCGCTGCGCCTACACTCCAGATGGATCTCGTCTCGTCACAGTCGGCTCCAACAACACGATTCGTCTCTACAAAACAGGATCTGATGGAGAACCGATCAATATCGATGATTGTCAGGAACAGAATATGGCTGTTGCTGCTGGCGACGAGTTCTTTGTCGTTGGATCCGAAGACGGCACCGTCAGTTTATACTCCCTCGAGACACATACCTTTGAGCGCTTCCTTACTCGAACTGTACTGCCAATTCGCGATGTTGCATTGTCTAGCGATCGTCAATGGTGCGCTGTGGCAAGTGACGAGTTGAGTGTCAAGATTGTAAACACAAAGGACATCACACAGGTCAAGCACCTTCGAGAGCATGCCCGCGCTGTACGAAATGTTAGCTTCGATCCTCAAGGGCGATTGGTTGCACTTTCTGGAACCGATGGAATTGTTTACGTATATTCTCTCACAGCCGAAGAGCCAGAGCTGATTCGAAAGGTGGATGGTATCATTGGCGCTATCGACGGAGACAGCGAGACCTCAACACGTGTCGCATGGCATCCAGACGGTAGAGCATTTGCCGTACCGACACCCATTAAAGACATCCAGATCATATCCAAGAATGATTGGGAGAAACAAAGAACTTTCGCCAATGGGCATTTGGCTGATATCACTGCCATTGCCTGGTCGCCCAATGGTGCATTGTTGGCGTCAGCGAGCAAAGATGGAAAGGTCATCGTCTGGGAAACCAAGACACAGTCCGTCATTGCAAGATACGACTACTCCAATGTAATTGACATTGTGTGGCACCCTACAAAGAACATTGCCTCCTTTACAACCACGGACGGTGAAGTCTACATCTACCCAGACTTCCTAACAGACCAGTTCTCGCCTCTGTTAAAACTGGCAACACAACCTGCCCCCTTCATCCACGACCCCCTTGCCGAGTTATCTGCGAACCGAAGACCGCCTCCAGCCAACGGTCAGAAGCAACAAGGTCTGCCGACGAGACCGAGAAGGGAGTCACTTGGAAGTCTCGACTCATTTCTCGAAGGCGGAGATGGATATGGTGATGATGACTTCGTGGAGGACGATGACGGTGCTGGATACACTGTTGGGCAAGGCCAGAAACGACCTCGTGACGGTGACGATGGCTATGGTACCTCAAATAAGCGTCGTCATATGCTTGAGCCGCAATACCACGAAGCATTCCAACCAGGAGCGACTCCCTGGCGAGGGAACCGCAAGTACCTTTGTCTGAACCTGATTGGTTTCGTCTGGACAGTCGATCAGGACTCACACCACACTGTTACAGTTGAGTTCTACGATCACGAACTCCATCGCGATTTTCACTTTAGCGATACCTTCCTCTACGATAAGGCCTGCTTGGCTGAGCATGGCACACTCTTCTCATGCCCACCTAAAGATGATGCCCCTGCAGTCATATTCTATCGACCACACGAGACATGGACGCAACGACATGACTGGCGCATCGAATTACCCAAGGACGAAGCTGTAACGGCCATGTCTTTGAGCGAGTCTTTTATTACAGTCACAACTAGTGCCAACTACGTACGAGTATACACCCTATTCGGCATGCCATATCGCGTATATCGACCCAAGAGCTCACCAATGGTGACATGTGCAAGCTGGAGGGATTACGTATTGACTATGGGTAATGGACCCATGGGCGCAGATGGTAACACTCGCCTTCTGTACACCATTGAGAATGTGAAGAGAGATGAGATTTGCCAGAATGAGGATACCGTAGCACTACCCGAGGGCGCCACACTGAAGAGCGTCTTCTTCTCGGACAATGGTGTAAGTTTTCTCTATAGGACTCATTGTAAGGAACCGGACTGACCACGATCTAGGACCCCTGTATCTACGACTCAACAGGCACTCTACTTACACTTCTTCACTGGCGACAGCCATCAAGGGCATCATGGGTGCCTCTTCTAGACACGAAATTGATGGAGCGTCTAGCATCAGGACGCAAGAACGAGTCATACTTCCCTATTGCAGTGGCCGATAACAAGTTCCACTGCATCATTCTCAAGGGTGGTGACCAGTACCCCTATTTCCCTCGTCCACTTCTGTCTGAGTTCGACTTCTCCATCCCTATAGCATCGGCACCTAAAACCTCGAAGCGCAAAGCCCAAGAAGGATCTGAGGATCTTGACATGGCCGATGGCGATGAAGATAAGGATGAAGAAAATGATGGTTCTTCTGAAACCCGCAAGCTCGAGCAGCAGTTCATGCTTCATAACGTGAAGGCAGCTCAGCTCCGAGATCTCATGGAGGCTACATCAGGCAGCCACACACTACGCTCGCAGCTCTCACGTCTTGAACTCGATATCGACAAGACTCTTCTACAACTCCTGGCGGTTGAGTGTCGTGAAGGCGAAGAGCGAGGCATGCGGGCGTTGGAGATGGTGCAGCTCATGCGGGATCGTACAGGCCGCATGATGGAGGCTGCTGGTAGAGTGGCAGAGAGATATGGAAGGACGATATTGGGAGAAAAGATTCGTGAGGTTGGTGAGAAGCGGGTTGGAGGACTGGAAGATGATGACTTTCCATAATGTCAAATATGACTCGGAATGAGGTCGTGATGTGGATTTGGATTATGTATAGCATTGAGGAGCATATGATCTTGTCGTTCGGGTTCGAACATGACAGATTATGAATATCATATATCAAGGAAGACCAATTGTCTCTTCATTTCAAGCTCCGTTGCTATCGCTATGGAATCACGGTTTCGATATGGAGTGATGGCCTCCTGTCCCTTCCATTACAACTATTAGGAAGCAGACTGATCACGATATTCGATACTTCAAAAAGACACTGCACTGCTAATAGAAATTATTGTCGACTCAGATTCTGGACACAGCTTATATGCCTACATAATCTAGGGGAGACAAGAAAACTTAGGCCCTATATCTAAGTGGTGAGAAGACTTTGGTAAGCTTAGTATATCTCGATGGACATTTAGACCAGTGAGCTTAACGTCAGAAGTTCTCTCGGACAATCTATTTCTTACACCCGTTGAAACTATGGCGAGTCATGATAGCTTTGACATATATGGAAACTAGAACCGCTAAGTGCTTCGAAATTGCCACTGACCGAGCTTTCTCTAATAACTATGTATCTATAACTTGTACATATTCATATCAAGCCAGTGTCCCAAAATACTCACGAGATAGTCAACTGATTCTGTGCCCAAAAGGAGTTGATACTCAGGGGTTGGCAGTTGTTGTCAATACATGGATGTACCATGTCGAAAATTTCTAATCATATCAAAATTTTGCTCTCCCCTTGTGGAAATGCGACGGATGTTGTACCCGCGGGAGTCGATGTCGATCATGATACCCTGAAAGTTTTGACTAGTTATTTTTTCTTCTCCCGTCAGCAAGCAACGTTGAACTGTCGGAGATACAGTACACGCAACGTATGCTAGGCGTGGCTTCGCACCGGTCCGGCCGAAAGAGAAGGAATTCCAAAAGAAGGAATAAATCGTGAACAGCGATTTTTTTTGTTGACAATGCGTCATGGATAGAGTAACATCGTTAGTGTGCACGGGTTCAGTGTCAAACGATAGTGTCTTGGTCCTCGGTGAACCAGGTATTGCAGCAAAATCAACTGCCGAAGACCCAGCAAAGCTAGCCTTTTACTAGCATCTGAGTCGAAAACATGAACATTCCCTGTACAAATTCTGAGGAAACGGCCCAAAGGTCGGATATGGCGAGCGTCAAAGGCATTTCGGCCGGAGGCGCCCATCCCAAAAGGTCGAGCTAATACCGACAGACAGGGTCAGACTTCGGAATATGGCCTATATCAGCATAAGTTTGTAGTGAAAGCGGAGTGGCTCAGGTACGGCGGCGAATATTGAAGTGCCATAAAACCTGCCATCGGAAGAACCGATACTGTCCCTTGGAGCGTTCTCGAACATTTCGATAACCACAGAACCTGTTAGCGCTCATGCAGTTTCTGTCGTGCATAACACGGCCAACTTCAAGTTGGTACTACAGCATTTCCAACACTAGGGAGTGACGTGCGCTGCCCTGTCATCCATGTCCTCGGGTTTTGAACATGAGCCGAAATGCATCCCTGTTTCAGCCCGTTCCCCTTTTATTATCATACCGTTTCGGACAGAGCGCCATAGCCATGTCCGACGCTCGATGAGAAGAGTTGAACAACTTTATTACAAGATAAGCAGTCATGATTTCATGCGTAATCTGGGAAAACGTTAACCGTGTCCTGAATCGCGAATGCTTAGCTATATGCCACTAGTCAGTCATCATAGATTGTAGCTCGATATGCTGGGATCTTGCATCAGGGGACGGGACGATCTGGTCGTGCAAACTGGGGAAGATAGACGCTTTGCTTTTTGTACTGGGCCTGAGACGCATCAAGTATCACAGAGATGATGAGCGCAGTCCGACAAAGGACAAACTGTTCTACGGATGAGAACCACGTAGGATGGGTGCAAGGTTATGTCAGATCCTGCATTCTCATTAGTTCAATGTCTCATCAAATAGCAATATATCATCCTATTGTGAGAGCAACTGGCAGAATATTCAGTGCACGTTTCTGCGTAGTTCCTGTGCCCTAATATCTATCAAAGTAAAATGCCAGAACTGCATTTCAAGCTTCCAACTGGGTCATACGTAGTTTGTTGGTTCCGAGTTCTGCCTGCACAGATCATGAAAGACCGAACATTATCGGGCTGCCGTTGAAGTCGGCCCTATGACAACTCCCTGCAGTAGAAGCCACACAGGGGACTTTCATTCTAAGAATGCTGTTAAAAAGGACCCAATTCATCGGTCCGAGGCTTGGCATCCCACTCTTTTCGGGATGGTGGTCTGTGATGAGTTTTTGGGTTCACTGGCTGAAGCTGGTGGCGAACCGGCGTCAAATCTTAAATTGTCTGAAGTCAGGTTCGAGCCGTGGTTTGTTCACCGTGGGGGCTTGTGGCTCTGAGATGGAGGCCTTGAATGCAGTGGTGTTGCCATTTGGTACACTTTACCTCAGTTACGGGCCTGTTGTGGAACGCTCCCACGATTATCCAAAATCTGTATTACTGAAAATTTGAAAATAGACAGGGTGACGTTGTTGAGTTGTTGGTTCTTCACAATTGCTAATGTCATGAAGCTCAACATTGAAGCAGATGCACGAGGTTGAGAGCCGTACTGGCATTGATTGGTTGCTGATATCAGAACCTGTTGTGAAGTCGGGGGCGTGTACAGTTTACATGAGTCAAGAGCCTGTGACCTTTAACTCAATAGCTAGCTGCCTGCAGTGAACCCTGTAGATTGTTAACCTTTGGAAATAAGGTCAAATTGCTGTCGATCAAATTCAACTCGGCCAGAGACAAATGACCTTCGTACGCGAAACGGGGATAAACAGCCTATCAAAGCTTGATCTGTACTGGTCAACACACAGAATGTTTGGTCCCCTATAATCGAGATATCAGCCGAAGTTGAAACTCACAAGTTCCGCTCCCCTTTGAAGCTGAAAATTCTTCATTCCGTGGTTGTCACTGGCTCTCGCGATCACCGGAGCTAGAGATCATGGGCCTGAGGCGGGAATGTTTTCGGGGCTGAACAGCATAGTGTAGTACATAGTTAAGCATTGAAATTGAATGAGAACGAGTCATCATCGTCTCGCAATTCGCCAGCTCGGCTATGTTCAACCGTTGATGATGCTACATACCTGTTGCGGGGAAAGCTGATGCATTGACGGCATTTGTTCAAAAGCCGGTTGATGATATTCGCAGAGACCCATGTGCCCCATCAGACAACAAACTTAAAATGTCAACCTGTTGGATCTGTGGAGCTGTTACACGAGAAAGTGGTTGATCGGGATGATCTAGAACACAGTATAATAAACGATTGCGATGTGCTTAGAGTGTTGCTGGTGTTTGCCCATGCTTAGCAAGTTGTGGAACGCTGATGAGCCTATTCCAAGAAGAGAGGATTAAAATCCACTTATCAAGCGTCATTCTGAGAATAGTTACTCAAGGAACCTCAAGAGAACACGCGAAGAAATTTTGAATGCCCGTTTTAGAATCAAGCTTAGAACCCGTCAAACGACAAGGTTCCAGGTTCCGGACGCTGTGGGCAACGGTCGGTCTCTGTCGGCCGTTGACAGAGAACGTGGTAGTTTGCTTTTTGGATCCCGCTTTGATCCCCTGGCTTGTGGTTTTTTTTCGTCTGGTCCTGGCCTGGATACTAGCTAGGGGAAGTTGTCCGGGATGCAGCCATAGATTTGGTTGTTGAGGCCAACAGACGCCATCGCCAAGGTTCGACTAGCGGAGAGAGCTAAGGCCCTTGATCACAGTTGAAGTGGCTCGCGGATCGTCATAACTTCGACAAGCTGTCTGCAGGGATAGTTTCTCTAGGAAATTTCTGACTCTGTGGGCTTGAATCAGTCCTGATAGCCTCACCTTAGAGAGTCGCGTCTAACACAGGAGATTGGATGCTGAAGCGGTATCCGTATCTTTGTAAACTTTGCATGTTTCATTGCGGATGAGGAGTGGAAGTGGAGGTGTAAGCTCACGCTCTCGCCTTTGAATGGACGTAAAGGCTGAGTTTGATATTAGCGTTAAGAAGCAACCAAGGTACCTAAACCTTACAACGGGAAGGAAGCACGGGGCACGGCCGCACGGGCGACGGGCCACGGAGTAGAAGCCGGACCACGGGCAGGAAAGCACGGAGCACACAGAGGTCTTGCATCTGATAGGTTGGGGAACTTTGGGAGAGAAAGTGCACCTGTCTCCTGCCCAGCTAGGAAATCAGAGACTGCTTTTAAGGACTTTCAGTGAAGCCAGTTTAGCACCTTCCAATGACAAAGCCAAGAGGAACAAAAGAACCTCACATAGCCCGACGAAAGGGAAGGAGCATAATACTAATCTCGAATGAAGGACGCGAAACATGTGACCACTTCCAACATCTGTCGGTGCCTGCATTAGTTAAGTTCAAAGTCAAAGTCGAAGCGAAGCGAAGCACACCACCAAGATATCCATTCCTAGAGGCCATTCATCAGAGACGAAGAGGCTCTAATACAACATGCACAATTATTAGAACCCCTTTCATTCGCTCAACCACCAACACAAACTCTTCGGTTACCATTTGCGGAAACTGTACCCAGCTGGACAAGGGTCAACCAACAGGGAGAGTGGGAGACTTGTTGAGCCAGGGTCATCCGGGCCGTCCATGTTGATTCAGATCCATTCCCCATTTACCCAACCGGTTCACTGCTAGAACCCGCCCGCCATCTCGTCTCTTCGATGCACTATCTCGCGATCCTGGAGAGGACCTAGGGGGAAATAAAAAACGACCCCTCGATGGGTGGAACGCCAGCGAATTTTGGTGCATTAGGGGTCGTTTATTTTTTCCCCCCGAGGAGGACTTCTATCAAGTACTGCAACATCACCCTCGCTGTGGTACCACATGCGGAGCCCTGTCATGCTTAAGAACTATGTACTTAGCAGAGGGTCCGAGCAAAGATTGACCTGAGATGATGATACTCCTTACTGCTTCTTGTATCCCGTAATTACGGATTATGATGGAGACTAGCGGTTTATTACAGAGTACAGAGAAGAGTATTCTGTACTATGTATGTCCAATGACGATTGATGTCTTCCACATGTTGGTATTGGTTCATTATCACAAACCATCAGGGCTATTGCTTCTTATGGCATGGACAACGATCATGCACCACCTTTCCGATTTCGCAACGCGGCTTTGCTTCCGACTCAATGATCGACCCTCATAGACCCATCATATGCAGCAACGTTGAGGCTTTTTCTACGGTTTTGGACCACGAGGCTCTCGGATTCAGGCACGGAGAAAGGAAAGCCTTTGAGCTTTTGATGGGGACGATCAATATAGTACCCAGTCACGAGCCACACCTTATAATCTTCTTCAACATTTCCACACGCACACTCGCTGCATCCACTGGTGTATCTACCGATACAGAAAAAATGGTCTAGGCCATTATTTGACTGCTGCAACATACCTGAATTTCCTCTTCCTTTCTTTTTTGGTATTGTCGATGCCCCTTGAGACACCCTCTTCGGGTCATCGAGGCTGGGCGCCACACATCGCACTTTGCCTCCCGGCGTTTCCAGACGCCAGGCTGCCACACCATGTATGAGAGAAGCGGCATGGCGTCGTAGAAAGGATGTTGAATGTTCCGGGCCCTTCTTCAGGTAAGCTTTATCTTGCCATCTCCGGTACCGTTTGGAGCAACTTTCTCTGACGGGTTCTTTATCCCAGATCTGTCGCTGAAGCCGCCACTAGATTTCGGGGACTGTGCAAGCGGGTGTTGATCTTGGCGGCGCTATACCGGCTTCTACCATTGTTCCATCTGCTAGACATGTCAAAGTCTTGGTTGTTGCACTGAGACGATTGATGAGTTCCTTCAGCCTGGGCGCTGGAACTTCATTCCAATGATGAGGCCATGATGGATTATGCCATTACTTGGGGCAGTGATCCAGAACCACGGATGGCTGCATTTGGCAGAAGTGAGACGTCTGTCTTTCAGCTTGTCACTGCAGTTGAAATTTGTTCCAAACGGTGATAGCATTAGAAACCAAGCTGCCGTATTTTGTAAAGTCCGTTCCTGGGCGTGGGACATCTGGAGTGAGTATAAGGTAAGGGTCTGAAGGAAAGGGTGCAACAATCGATGCACGCTCATGCGGGTGAGGGGGTGCCCAGAAGGTCAGAGGCTGTAGTTGGTGTGGGTGGGCTTCTCTTGGAGACTCAACTCATTGCTTTCGATTGGATCTCAGCTGGGCTAACCTACTCTCCTCCGTAGGTAGCCATGAGTGTCATCCCCATCCCCATTCTATCTCCATGGACTCCTTGCTAGCCATGCCCCCAAATTTCCAACCCCGGCGCATGGATCCAGTTGATATTGATCGCATCGGATTCCTTGCAGTTCCAGAAAAAGAAATCAGTCCTGACAGCAGCTTGCCAGGCTTCTTTCTCTCCTCTCCTCCTCTTGTCTTTCTTTCTGTCTTTTTCGAGACCTTCAGTCAACAGTACCTTGCAACTTTCCTATCCTTACACATAACCATTGACTCGGGTTTAGCCAGAGCGTCGTCTTTGCTCCCTGCCTTAACTCCCGTGCAACCACTTTCACTACCCACCATCAGGTACATTCCCGTCTGTTCCTTCACAGTGCACAGAAGCTATTTTCTGGCGCTCAGCCCTTTCCCTACTCCGACCGCCACTCGCCAATCTTTTTTTCGGCCCTGTCCTGAACTGAGAGCTCTCCCCGCTTGTTCCCACGCAGGTGTCATTGCTAGCAGCAGCCCTGACGACTCGTCAGTGGTGCATTACTGGATGGGACAGCTTCGACTCCAGGGTCGAACCAAACCTAACTAAGACTTCTTCATCAAGACAGCCAAAACGTTTGATCATCGCGGCATCGCCGAGCTGTATCGAACGCTATCAAGGATCTGTCCAGTGTTTCGTCTATCTTTACGTCCGTCCCTGCGGTGGTTTTGCCCTTTGTCCGAGCAACCTATCATCTGGCCGAGGTGCCAAGATAGACTCAGCGACAAATCTCGCCTTCCCTCCCCCCGCCTTCTAGAAGGTGGACAAGAGCCCTGAGAAGGCCCCTATGCGAGGCTGATCAGCAGCAACTATCCTAACCAGGGTGCCACCTAAAACCAACACTAACCTTAGTGACCGACCTCCCTAAAGCACTTGGCTTGGGGTTTGAGAGCTTGTGGTCTTGGCTAGTCTAACTAATTCGACCAACAACCAAGAAGAACCTGGCGGGCCCAGCTGCAAATCGCCGTTCTTGTCTGGGCTATTACCACATCCCATTCTATCGTTCGTTCGCCTGTCTTCTCCTGTCACCTTTCTCCTTTCCAAGCCCAGGACTGCGCATTTCACCTACCAACGCCGGGAAGCGCTTGAACATACTTGGGCCGAGTTGAGCTGCGCTGCGCGACATCAACCACTGACTCGTTTTTGCGCCCTGAGAATGAGGTAAGCCTTTAAAGACTTCACTCTGTTGTGTCTGCACAGTCCATTCCGTGCCCATTGATCGCATTGTATCGCATCACGTCGCAAGTTGCCCATCTCATGCACAGTATGGTACATACATATCTCTTTCAAGACCGGCTCCGATCCCGACTCCGCTACCACTCTCCATTACCTCCTCCCCCGTTGTCTCTCGGCTTGTGATCCACAGTCTCGCATCCGCGATACCGTCTCTGTCTCCGGGTTCTCTTCCCTTTACAAAGCTTTACCTTACCTTACTCTTTTCCTTTCCTGCGTTGTCGTCTCAAAGTTTAGCCGCTACACACCCTTATTTCTTCACACCCCCATCGGCCTGCCTTGTGTTCACCCTCCTACCTACTTTACTTCCTTACCTCCATCTACCTTGTGTACTCCATTCTTTAACCACCCCGTTTCCTTCCGTCCTCGCTTGTTCGCTTCTCCTTGCATCTTTCGTTTCTTCAAGAGATAGGAAGCACTGTCGACCCTGATCCCGGCTCGTCTGTACATACATGACCCTTCTTGTCGACTAATCATCATGGCTACAGCGCACATGGCCGTCAGGACTGAGACCTTCCCACATTCGAATCCAATTCCCCATAGCGAGTCAATGGGTGCTCGCATAATTCCTATACCAACTCCCACGATCAAGATGTCTCCTCCAAGCAACGGCGATCCCATGGAGATCACATCACCTGCGCCATCTTCTACTGGCAACAACAACTCCGATTCCGATGCCAACGGCAAATCCAACGATCGACCCAAGAACTCTCCTGCCCCCGATTCCAACAATGTCGCAAGCAATAATGCCAATAATTCCAATAGCATGCCTGCGCCCCCGCCGGCTGCTGCTGCTGTACACCAGCCTAAGATCGTACAGACAGCCTTCATCCATAAGCTCTACAAGTGAGACCGCGCCGCCAAGCTTTTCACGATAGCTTGCTAACGTAGCGACAGCATGCTGGAAGATCCCAACATCCAACACTTGATTTCATGGTCTGCGAGCGCTGAAAGCTTCGTCATGTCGCCCTCGGCCGACTTCTCAAAAGTTCTCTCGTGCGTCCAACACATTCATAAGCTGGATTCTTTGCACTCGACTAATGCCTTCTAGTCAATATTTCAAACATACCAATATCTCATCATTCGTGAGACAGCTCAACATGTACGGTTTTCACAAGGGTGAGTAATAGAGCATACACGAACTGCGAGTAAGCGCATTGGCTGACTTGCGCAAAGAACGCGATGTTTTTCACACGGGAAATCCTGATACAACGCTATGGGAATTCAAGCATGGCAACGGCAACTTCAAGCGTGGTGACCTAGTAGGTCTACGTGAGATCAAGCGCCGAGCCAGTCGACATGCGTTGGTGCATCGCGAGAGCAACTATACCAAACCCGCAGCATCCCAGCCAGGCACTCCAGCCGAGCCTGTACCCATCCCGCCAGACAGCGCTGATGCTCGAATGCTTAATATTGAGCATACCCTCTTCGACTTGAGTAATCGCCTGCAGAGGAGCGAAGAGGCAGCTCATTATATGCATGTCAAGAGCCAAGCCGCAATGGACACTGTGAATCGACTTCTTCACTTCAACCAGGAGCTTTCAAGACATATGCTGTCTCTTGTGCCGGCTGAGAGTCCCCTTTCTCGTGAAGGTTTGTATTACTGTACGAAAACGCGAACGATAGCTAACGTTGACTTCAGTCATTATTCTACAAGGCGAAATGCAAAGGCAGGCTGAAGTACTTCGGACACTCGACGAACCACCCCAGGAGGCACCTTATACTGGCCGACAACAGTATTTTGCGAATGTCGAGAACGCCCCAGTATCACCCAGACAGCTTGCTCAGGACGACCAGAGACGAGGCCCTGCTTTAGGTGTCCCCCCTGCACGTGGCCAGAACTTTTATAAACCACCAGTTCCCTCCAACCTATCTAGCAGCACTCGCAGGCCATATGGATCCATCAGCGGAAGCAGTACTACACAGTCGTCCCCGTTACGTACAGGACCGCCTCCACCGCCTCCTGCTCCTCATCCTCTATCTAATGTTGAGACTGTTCCCGGCCCCGGCAGTCTGGCCCGTCGTCACACTGCAGCCGATATTCGAGCCCATGGCTGGCAACCAGCACCCTCTCCCTTCAGCACTGGCGCACCCTCTGGAGCATGGCCCCCCTCGCCTAGCCGTGTAGCCCCAGAAGACCAACGGATCAGAGACTCATTTTCAACATACTCGTTGCAAGCTGCTTCCCAAACACACCCTCACTCACGCCCAACAACGCCCCCACCTCCATTTGCAAATGGCGCTGGCGGTGGCTCTGACACATTTGGTGGCTGGTCGTGGGGATCTGCTGGTCGTGAGAACAAGAATCTTGCCGTGAAAGATCACTCAGCTCCCCCTACTCGAAGGGGGAGCATGGCTCATATTCTCAACCCCAGTGACACTGCCGAGCGCTCAGATGAGGACGAGGACCCCCGAGGCGACGACGACAGGAAGCGAATGCGAATGCAGTAAATCACACATTTAACCCTGATCTAACTGTGGGACCTTGAAACCCAAACTATGGGCGACCAACTTCAACACATCATATACGTACATACACATACACGGGCTCTGTACATGGATACTTACTTTCCCTTCATCGGCATTACATTAGGCCATAAACATACTTGGATTTTGATGGCGAAGAGACCGCCTACTTGGAGTATAGGAGGACATCGGATAGCTGGCTAGAATACGGTCACGGAGGCTTTCTTCATTACGAGCGCAAAGCATAGCAGGATACCATGGCGGGCATTTTGTTTAATCCCATGGAAATCATTCGTCCTCGCCGAAAGGAAGGGGGACAGATTTCGGCACACCTAAGAGATGGAAGTTGTATCTTGGGAGGAGTTGCATGGTTGGTGCAGGTATATACCATCAGAAGACAATACTATTCTAAGCAAGTTAAATTTGATCCTGTTGTCTCCCTTTTCTGTGATGTGATGCCAAGTCGCTATGCTTCTATTGGATGGGTATCTTGATATAAAAAAACGTTCTTATGCCTCTGCCTCTGCCTCTGCCTCTGCCTCTGCCTCTGCCTCTGCTGCCGCAGGTGCTGTCTTCTGTTTCTTCTTTTTCTTGTTCTTCTTCTTCCGCTTCTTTTCTGTCTGCCCATCGCCCAAACCAAGTTCATCCTGTGTTGCAGCGTCCTTCATATCCGCATCTACCTCGACCTTTCCCCTGTTTTCGTTCTTCTCCTTATCCTCAGGTGTAACAGGAGCAGCCTGAATCTCAGATTCCGGCTCCGGTTCAACCTCCTTCTCCTTCCGAGGTCTCTTTCTTTTGCCTAGCGCACTTCGTCCAGCTTCATCCTCACTCTCACTCTCCTCAGCCTTCTTCTTGAGATTGCCCTTGGCATCTCTGTTCAGTCTGCCCCTTAGCATTCTGTCCTCTTTTGAGTTTGCAAACTTTTGAACGTCTTTCTTCTCGGGAACATAGCCTAATCCTTCGTTTGGTCGTGCGCCACGGGTAAGATCGTCATCGTTGTCGGCTGGTAGAGTGCGTTGCTTGCGCGGTAGATCACGGGTAAGAGGCATAGATTTTCCTATGGATGTCCTCGAGGCGAGGAGAAGTGAGAGTGTGTTTGCGATCGCATCGCGGTTTGTTGCGACTGGGAAAGGTTGAGGGGGATCAGGTGCCATTGTGTCTTTTGTGGCGATCAGTTGTGGCAATGCTAGTGTGCGCAATCCGAAGAAGACTGCGTAGAGAAGTGCCTTGAAGTAATTAGGGATGTCGCGTGTTATTTTGTTATTGCTTCAGCTGACTAGGATTGGTTATGTTTGGGTTTGATAGAGTGAGTATCTGGCAGAATAATTTCACATGCGACAAAAAATGCCAATGCTTATTACAGTGGGGGCGCGAAAGTTACAACACAAAATGTGTCGTAACTTTTTTCTACCCACTGTATCGCTCCTAGGTTCTGGTACCGGTGTCCCTGATGAGAACTCCGACTTCTGCAACGATGACATGAACCTAACAGTGAATGACATGAGAGTTCATTGATGTTACATACGATGATTGAAGAAAAAAAAGGCGGGCTTGAATATTTTACTGTCTTATATAACAATCTAGAAGATATATACTAGAATTAACTAAAATTAGGAAATTACACAATCTCTATCCTGTAACTGTGATAATACTTTTGGTCATAAATTCGTAAACGTGAAGAGCCACACCAATCGCCGCGCTCCCAAAACAAGTCATCAGTAGCTAGCCGTCGTATCTCTCAAGCTGAGGACGTAAGGTAAGTCTGTCGAGTCGTGCCGTGTCGCAAGTCGAATAACAGACCCCGAGCTAGCTGATGACTTGGATCGAAGACTGGATGTAGATGGTTGGCTCATGGAGTAATGACGCCGACTTCTCGCAAGACTATTATTGCTAAGTCTTCGTGATATTGACCCTGGCCCTGTAAATCCGCTCCTCACGCTGTTAGGAGCAGTCTCATAAACGTTCCAGGTATTCGTGGATGGCTGGCGCCGTATCCGAGCAGAGCTGCTAATGCTAGCGTCCGAGGGAGCCAAATTGCTGCGAGACGTGCCCAGCCTTGATCTAGCATCGTCATCGCCATCGGTAGAGGGTGAGGATGTATCGTCTTGTTCGTCCAGAACATCTGGATTCAGGGGTTCCATGGCGCGAAGAATCTCGGCAAAAAGATGCATAAGCTCCTTAAACTGGGCATTGGAAATTGGTCGATTCGAGAAGCGCGCGTGTTCGTAGTGTGAAAGGAATTCGATAGTGGTTGAATCCATCTCGATCACCCCCAAATCAGCCAGGTGAACTACGTAATCGCGCAGGCTCATGTTGGCGGTTCGCTGCAGAAGAGCCACAGCGTCTGGGTCCAGCAAAGGCGGGTTTGTATCGGAGGTCGGGTCAGGAGGTGCAAGAGTCAAAGCCTTGCCCTCGATCAAATTAGGCAGTTCGGAGAAGACAGTGGTGTACTCGAGGTTCGGTAAATCCGGAGCGTTGGGTGAGGACCACCCATAATGTTCGATATCTCCCCAAACAGGCTTTTTACGAGGAATAACCACCACCAATTCCTCCGCCGGACCACCGGGACCATCAAATCCCAGCTTTACCCTTGTTTCGACAGTTTCGTCATCCGGTGTCGTGTTATCTGTTTGAAGCCTGGGGCGCGATTCGTATGCGATCGATGCACTTCGCCCAAGACCCAGCGCAATTACTTTATAGACAGCCGAGCGAAGATCCCCCTTCTCGATTGGTACCCATCCTTTCGGTATCGACCCAAGATCGGTCTTGTTGATATACAGACGGGTGATAAAGACGAAGGAAATGATGACAATGGCGAGAACGTAGGCGGCGGCCACGATCCAGATGTTGTACAGCTGTCGATTCTGGAACGAGCGATGAATGGCGTCGGCAGGGGTGGATATTAGCAGTCCTAGAAGACAGACGTAGAGGAGAAAATAGAGAGTTCGATAGACAATAGAAGCGACAAGCCGTCGATGAGAAACGGGAGAGGCCATATTCCTAGTCCATGGGCACAAGAAAGCCGCAGTTGCGAATGCGCTGCGATGTTACCAAAGGTCGCTATGACCGGGATCGTGAGTATAATAAGAAAAGGGATGAAGAGTGGGACATGACTAGGTTAAAGAAGAAGCTGAACGAGTGAATGAAGATGCTACAGTGAGTAAGTGGCGTCACTGTAGTTGTTGAGGGGGTTGGGTTGAGAATGGCATGTCCAAAAGGCTGACCTTTTTGGTGATGATGCGACCCTTGGAGCTACAGTACGATTAGAACACGGGTACTGTGTTTTGATACGGTACAACTGCGGCCCCACCATCTTTAATTGCACTGCATTAGCTTCAACATGTGAAGCTCCTGCAATAAATACATACTATCTATTATTAGAGATCCATGGTAGTACGGATAATAACTGCTTAATTGCTTTTCTCGTGTTCCAAATTGTTACAATGGTATCATAATACATTAATATCCTATCCGATATGCCTGTGTTCTACATCCTTTAACCTATCGTGCCACTTCTGCCATCTCAGACTTCTTTGCAGTCGCAGAAGCCTCCTTGGCCAAGCGAATATCAGTCAGTGTCAGTCTAAGGTCGCCGCTATAGGGCTCGAACTTGGCCAGCACCTGTTGCAGAGCAGTCTTCAGAGCGTCCACAACTTCTTCCACCTCGGGGCTGATCCTCTTGCCCAACACATCAGTCCAGTGCAATGGGAACTGCAGGCGGAAGGCCTCCAATTTCTTGATAACTGATGTGAAGGTTCGGATAATGCTTGGCACATCTCTGTGCACGTTACCAAACTGATCTTCTGCCAAGCTGTGCACCGAGAGATGGTGAAGCACGCTGATCGCGTTGATGCAAAGCGTAGGCTCAGCGTATGGGGTACCCAGCACCGCAGCAGCAAATTGGGTTCGGAAATCTTGCTGGAAAAGGGCAGCCACAGTGTCTAACTCCATCATTTGGAGAGCCCAGTGTCCAAACTGGCTCTTTATGTGATCAGGAGCAACAAGTTCCTGCTGCTCCTTCGTCAAGACCCGGTCCTTGGCCTCTTTCCATGTCTTCTTGGCAATAGGGCTCAACTTGGACACAGGAGACTCGCCAGGGGATCGTGCGACCTGTCCCAATCGCTTCTCAACCTCATCTAGCATCGACTTAGAAGCCCCTCGACTGTTGAAGATGGGGTCGTCGCGAAGGGGAGCAGAGACTCGCTGCTTGGGTTCCGGGGCTGGCGCAGCGGGTGGTGCATCAGGAGCCTTCCCGTAGGTATCAATTCGCGTCTCGATGGACTTGACCACTTCCATACAGATGGCGTAAATCTGGGACCACATAGGTCCATCCTTGCGATCGATGTCTTCGTAGATAGCCTGTCGACGGGTCTCAAAGCCTTGCGCAATAATTGCAAGCTCCCACATCGCGAATGCCTGGAGACGATTAGGAATGACCAGTAAACGCGCGCGTGCGACAAATCTCACCTTAATAGAGAGTTTCTTGCTCTTGAGACCGTTCAAAAGACTGCCATTGGGATCCTTGGACTCAGAGGTAAGAGGCTTGCCGTTCTTCAGGGGCTCCTTGACCATGAATTTCGAGAAAGCAAAGTTACCAATATTCCATATCAAATGCACGAAAGTTCCTGCCTCTATACATCGGAAAAGAAGCCAAAGATCACTCGGCCACCTAGGCGGGAGCATGTTGGTCTTTGGCAGGTTATAGAAAATGCGCAAGAACATAAGCGCCCATCCCCAAATGAAAGATCGCAGTATAGCGTAGTATAGGATCAAGGCGACAGGCAGCGCACTTGTAGCGCCGGAAAGCGAGGCACCAAATGTTTCTGGAACTGCAGTTATCAGCAGCTTCAACGCGTCAGGCTGCTTCTCGTTCTTGCCCTTTGACGATGCGAGGACCAGACGATCGGTGTCCTTTCGGTAATGGTTGAAGGTTTGCGTGATGGCACATGAGACCATGTAAGCAAGCAAGAAGAGCGGCCTCTCGTTCAGTCTCGCACGGTCTCCGCTGAAGTACGTGATCCAAGAGAGGTTTGCCGCCTTGGGCATTGCCCATAGGAACACATGGCTAAACAACAGGCTGGAGAAGCCATACCAAAACAAAGTCTCGTATGTTTGAAGCTGAGTGATGGTGTTGCGAAGGGTCTGGAAGCCGGGGCCAGTGGTCCGTAGGCCAACGTGGTAGTTTGCTATTCGGAGAACGACGATCGCAAGGCCACATGTGAAGACGAAGGCGGTCCGTACGCCAACAGGGCCGATTGGAAACCAAGACCAAAAGTCTAGATAATGAGATTTAGTGTCGGCGCAAATGAAAATTCAAATGAATTTGACTTACAAGATTTCCAGCCGTCCAGGACGACCGCCAGCAAATAGGACACAAGCAGCAAAACAGTCGCCGTAGAAGTGAATCGTCTGTGGAGAGCAGGCTGCAGAAAGTCCTTGTAAGGCGCTTTTCTAACCGTGGTAGGCGCCATCTTGACAGCGCATCCCTGGGATAAAGAAGAGCTCGAGATGTTGTTGGGCGATGATGTCGTGGATTGATTCAAACAGAGACTAACAATGGAAGCTCTAAGCTCAAGCCCCAAGTAAATAATAAAAATCTCCAAGCAGCAACGACTCGTTCGCAGAGACGCTAAGGTCCAAGCTCCGTCATTATATGTCACGTGCTGATAGCATCAGGTCCGGCTCCGCTCTGGTTGGCTAGACTAAGACGCATGTCCAATTACGTATGTTTGCATGGCGCTGTAACTACTAATGAAACCTCAGCCACCTTCTACCAGAACAAGGCAGCAAAACAAGAAAGCAAACTCAGTAAAAAGTCCCCTAAGCTTAGACTAAGTTAGCTCAGTATTTCTATCACTTAGGGTCAAGAGGTACTCTGAGATTTAGACCAGACTTAAGGTACCTACTCTAGGTTGTCCCGACCCACTTCTCCGGCTGAAGTCCATAGCCAAGACCCGGCCTCCATTCACGCAACTCTTCCCTTCGACCTTACACCATCACAACAACCATGTCGTACGATCTAGAATCCGGTCGCGGCGGCGCCGGCTATAGCGATGACCCTGACTTCCAGGAACTTCAATACGCCCTCAAAAACAAGCTTCAAAATCTCCTCAGCAGTAATCGAAAGCTTGCCAACGACGTTAATGTGCTCGGCACACGTAAGGATACCCCGCGCCTGCGGGAGCGAGTGCATAATAGCATGGATAAGACGAGGGATATGTGCAGAGAGATCGGCGAGGGCGTTAAGCGCCTTCAAACTTGGGAAGAATTGACGGTATGACATACGTCTCGAACGAATCTATTGCCGCATACTAATTATATCTCTAGAAACAACAAAAGTACGAGCAAACAAAGGTCTCGAGCGATTTCCAAGCAGCCCTCCAAGAGTTCCAAAACCTCCAGCGAAAAGCCCTCGAGAAGGAGCGCGCATCCGTTACCGCCGCCCGTGCCGCCCAAGAGGGTGAATCCGCCGAAGGTCCGCAGTCCGGCAATCAGCTTGAGCAGCTGCAACAACAAGAACAAGTCTCCCAGCTCGCACCCCAAGACGAAGTCGACTTCCAGGAAGCTCTCATCATCGAGCGCGAGGAGGAGATTCGCAATATTGAGCAGGGTGTAGGCGATTTGAACGTTCTCTTCCGACAGGTGGCGCAAATCGTCAACGAGCAGGGAGAGCAGCTTGGGACGATCGCAGACAATGTTGAGAACGTCCGGGACGACACGCGGCAAGCTGATGTTGAGAACCGACAGGCCGCGCGGTATCAGAAGGCAGCCCGCAACAAGAGCTGCTGCCTGTTGTTGATCCTCGCCGTCATTTTGACCATTGTTATTCTGGCTATTGTCCTTGACTAGATTCTTAGAGCGCAGCGTGTGACGATTATGGGTGGCCTGTTTTTGTTCTTGAGGCGTCTATCGGAGTTTTCTAGGTGCCTATACATCGAATTTTCCCCACGAGTATACATTGATAGTTACAGATGAACGCTTAATCAATTGTTCCTTTTGTCAGATGTCTTTGCAATCTGTGATTGGTCTTTGAGCACGAAAGGGAATTCTTTTGACGGCTTAGGTGCTCTTAGGCCTGGCGTCTTTGGTGTAACAAGACGTTGAATAAAGAAGTCGTTGACACGGGTCAGCGCAAATGATGTACCCCAGTAGAGGAAGATAGCGCTTGGCAAATCGGCAAAGAGGAGTGGCAGTAGGGGCATCATAAGTATGACACGGCCCAGAAGTTGCTGTAGCCTGGGGGCGACCATCATCCTTGAGCCTGAGGGTTGGATTCGCAATAGTGCCTGGATTTGTTCCTTGGGCATATTCGCCCATATACTCCATACCAGAATACCCGAGCAGATGACAGGAAGCCCGTAATAAGGGTCCGCAGACGCTAGATTGGTGAACCAGAACAAGCCTCCGTCTACCAAGGACTGGTCAAACATGCTGCTTGAGGGTCCTAGACCAGTATCGCCCAGGCCAATCTTGTGACTGATCCAGCCCAGAGGTGCACCACACTTCCTTCGTAGAGCCTCAGATATGGTGACAAAGGGAACCATTCCAAGCAAAGGTGCCGCACCTTTCCAGCGCTGGACACCCCATGTCTTGAATATTCTTCGCTTTGACTTTTCAACTGCACCTGCAAGGCGAAGCGATCTCACACGATCGGGAAGTTCAGGGTTGTTTAAGCTCCTATCCATCATATGCCGACCGGCCCAAGCTGTGATGAGAGGATCCAATGGTTTTCTGGCCTCCCGCAAACGAGCGCTGTATAGCTGAAGAGGGAATCGGATGGTTGCGTTGACGCCTACGGCAAGTAGTGGTATGGCCACATACCACGGCACGCCAACGCTATGAGCCCAACTGAGGGCATCGGCAGTCGCGGTGACTGTCTCACCGAGTGCAGAAGCGACAGAGAAGTTCCTGCGGTTGGCGCATGGCGATGAACTTGATGAGCTGAGAATGGCTGGATGTGAGATGCGGCGTGTTGTGTTGATGGCTGAGAGTGACGGCCTAGTGTGAGACGATATAGGATGAGCGGTTCGTCTTAGAAGAGACATTTTGACCCATAGCACCGTGGTTGCGGGTGCAATTGAGATTTGGTGCTGGTGTGAGTGAGTCTTGAAGGTCCATGAGATGAAGTCGAACTGGGGTTGTTTTTCTTTATTACCAGCCAATCAGCGCTAACGGTTTATCGTTGAATGTATTTCGATAGGTAGTCAAGGTACAAGTAGAAGCACAATACGGACAATAATAAGGTGCAATATAGGTATTTACTTGTCTACCTCTCCAAGTGTTATCAAATGATTAGTGCTAGTCTTCACTTACAGAGTCCGTTCGTGTAGCATGATTCAATAGGTCTTGAAAGTCTTGAGGATGAACTTTGCTTATCCACTTATACACCACCCTCTTATTCACTTTGGATATGTATAGCAAATATCGTTATAAGTTAATAATAGAACCAGTTGAATAGCCAAAGTTATTACTAATGGCAATACATGCCAGTGTTTGTAGATTCGTGTGAAAACTTCTTCGTTACAGGATAAATCTGCCTTGACTGAGAAGACGTGGCCTTATGATGATATAGGATATGGAAGTCCCCTAAGAGAGAAAAGAAAACACAGGACCTTGATCCTAAATGACAAAAAGACTTAGGTAACTTAGTATAAGTTCATGATAAGCTTAGTATATCTTTTGCTGAGTTTATTTGGACACCTTTTACTAAGGTCTGATGTTTTCTTGCTCCCTGAAAGGTCCCTTGACCATAATTATTCCGTTGAACGCAGGATGAGCCTTGGTTGGTCCGTTCAATCCTTGATCTCGTATTCTTAAAAATGATTTACTTTCTAACTTTCTGGCGGCAGCAGAGCTACCTATCATAAGTTCTCTCCGCGGGCTACCGAATCTAAAGAAGGGGCCCAGTGACAAGGGTCAGGAGCCTCTATGCCCCCTGTAGCTTGCGCAGCTACGGTGGGTCAGATACTGAGCTTTGGAGCTTGCAGCAGCATCCAAAAGCTTAGCTTCGGGTTCCTCTAGCGGTGTCGGTGCCTATCCCCCACCAAGACCAAGTGAGTGGATGAACTTTTTGAGACCTGGCCTGGTCTGGTCTGGTCTGGCCAGCTGGAGACGTCACACTATCATCCCACACACTCTCGTTCATGGTAGCCTTTCGCTACCAAAAGCTGACAGCCTCACGCCCCTGAGGCCATATAAATATCGCTGGTCGAAGCATTTTCTTTACTTGTCGCTCATAGCTTCTCGATTCCCCTGCGACTCCCCCGAACAGCCTTCCCGACACTACCGTCTCCTGACCGCGAAAGACGACCACGACGATGGCGTCCCTAGCGACGCTTGTGCCCCTGGCCATTCTGATAGCTCTACCTCTAATAGGCGGAATTCTACGACGATTCCTAGGATGGTCTCTTCGAAAGCGAACTGAAGGCCGTCGTGCACATCTTCTGGCCCTCATGACAAAGGAGGATGAAGATGCCCGCGCCAAGGACCCTCAAGGCACCGCAGCGACGAAGCTTGTATTCGACGTCGACGATAATCTTCAAGGTACTCTGAGCTCGCAAAAGGATTGGTCTAGGATTGTTGGTTTCTTCCATCCGTTCTGGTATGTTATCATAAAAGCTACCGTGGGACCTAGCTAATATGAGGAAGCAATGCTGGAGGTGGCGGAGAGCGAGTGCTCTGGGCCGCGATTCGGGCCACACAAGATCGTTGGCCAAAAGCCAAATGTGTGGTATACACAGGCGATCACAATGTGACAAAAGATGCGATCTTGAATCGAGTCAAGGTATACGGCCTGAAAACTTGACCCTGGGGGCCACGACATGCTTACACCGTGTTAGACAAGATTCAATATTGAGCTTCATGCTCCCACGATAACGTTCCTCTACCTCTCCAAGCGAGACTGGGTACTCCCCTCAACATGGCCTCATTTCACGCTGCTCGGCCAATCAATCGGCTCCATCGTTTTGGCTTGGGATGCTTTCTCACTACTGGTCCCGGACGTCTTTGTCGACACCATGGGCTACGCCTTCGCTCTTGGTCTATGCAAGTTTCTCTTCCCCAAGGTTCCTACAGGGGCATACGTGCACTATCCTACGATTTCTACCGATATGCTCGACTCGCTCGACTCAACGGCTGCCTCGGGAACTCAGGGCGCACATGCTGGCAAGGGTGCCGGAGCTCAGGGTTTCGCCAAGAAGAATTACTGGAAACTTTTTGCCATTCTTTACTCCTGGGTTGGCTCAACGGTTGACATTGTCATGACGAACTCGACCTGGACTCAAGGTCACATCAAGAGCCTATGGGGCCCCTATCGCAAACAGAAGAGCAAGACAGATCCGATCGCAGTTGTCTACCCCCCCACTGCTGTCCGAGAAATGGAGCGCGAGGTTGAAGTTTCCGAGGAGAGTGAGAAGCGACGAGAGAAAGCCATTGTCTACCTCGCCCAGTTCCGCCCAGAAAAGAACCACCAGCTCATCATGCGGTCATTCGCTACCTTCCTCAAGACCAAGAGCGAGGCATCCAAGGGAGCACAGCTGATTCTCATCGGAAGCGTGCGAGATGACTCAGACTCAAAGCGTGTGTATGAGCTGCGACTTCTTGCCAATGAGCTTGGCATCAAAGACAGTGTCAAGTTCCACCTCGATGCCCCATGGTCAGATGTTCTGGACTGGTTAAGAAGAGCATCTGTGGGTGTCAACGGCATGTGGAATGAGCACTTCGGAATTGGTGTCGTTGAATACCAAGCTGCTGGGCTCATTTCCGTGGTTCATGACAGTGCTGGGCCCAAATTCGACATCGTCGTGCCAATCGATGGCCAGCCAACTGGTAAGCTGACTGAAAATGCTATGTTGAGATCTTGCTAACTAGTGGAAAAGGTTTTCATGCAACGACAGAAGAAGAATTCGCAGAGGGCTACGAGAAGGCTTTATCGCTACCAGATCCTCTAGCAGTTCGCCTGCGTGCACGAGAGTCGGCAAAGCGATTCACCGAGGAGGAGTTTGCAAAGAAGTGGACGGTTCAGTTGGCACGTTTGGTGTCACTTGCAAAACAAAAAGCGTAGACTTTTTGGAGATAGACCAAAGGATACCCCCTTTCTAAGATTCAGCGAGAGAAGAGACAGCTTAGAGAAATTAATACAGCGAGCGCAAAGCTTGTGCATAATCTAGTCAATGTTCTATATCGTATGGTGTGTCCTTCTAGACGTGTTGATTGCTCAATCAGGGATATAACCATATATGCTTCCATCTCTTCCTGTGCTGCCTACAATGTCATACCGCCACTGTTCTTCTGTCTAGGCTCAGGCGCAACCTCAAAAATACCAGCCGAATCCCTCGTCAACGCTTGAACTGTACTCAGTCCTTCATCGACCCAAGTGATGTTATGTCCTCGCTCCACCAGCGATGGAACATCGTATGAACTGAACTTCTTCTCCACGAGTAGTGTATTCGGGATGAGCTGGTTGTGAACACGGGGCTCACGAACAGCATCCTTGATAGACCACGATGGAGAAGTTAATACACGCCACGCAACTTGAGTAGTGGCGGAGATAATACGTGAGCCTCCTGCGGCTCCGATGACGGCGAAGAGAGACCCGTCTTTGTTGGATACAATGAGAGGTGTGCATGAGGATAGGGGGCGCTTGTTTGGACGAATGAAGTTTGCTTCTGCTGGCGCGAAACCAAACTCGTTAGGAACTCCCGGAATAGAGAAGTCATTCATTTCGTTGTTTCTGTAACGGTCAGTCCCTGAGTACAAAATAGAAAGAGGTTGGCAACACTTACAGGATCACGCCAGTGAGAGGATCCATGAGGAAAGATCCAAAGATGAGGTTGACGGTGGTGGTCAGCGACACAGCCATACCATCGCCATCTGCAGTGACGACGTGTGAAGTTCCATGCCCATCAGATGAGTAGATTCCATCGGGGTCATACTTCTCGATCTTCTGGGTCTTTCGAGGATCGATCTTACTCCTGATCTTCTCCGCCGTTGTGGCATTGAGCATCTCGTGTTCGAGCTCAGGAACGCCATCGACAAAGTCAGGATCTCCAAGATGCAGACGAGCTCCGTATGCGAACTTCATGGCTTCGATGTAGATGTGCATTGTGGTGTTTCGATCCTCGTCCTGGTGCGTGTAGCCGTTCATAGTGTTCAGGATATTGAGTGATACGGCTCCACCGGCTGGAGAGCTGATGCCGTAGACATCGTAACCCTTGTACTCAGTGTGAAGAACCTCTCGAGAAATTACATCGTAGTTTTTATAGTCATCCAGTGTTATGGTACCATTTGTTTCTTGAATGGTCTTGACCATGCTCTCAGCTGTACCATGTTATTACCTACTCAATTCTCAGATGCAGGGTTGACTTACCGAAAGCACCGTTATAGAAAGCATCAGCGCCATGCTCTGCGATAGCTTGAAGTGTACTGGGTTGGTTAGCTATATTCAAGTCTGACATCTAACCTTGACCTACCGGGCATATCGTCGTCTTGTCATCTTCTCCCCTTCTGGGATAAGCTGTCCTGCTACATGTGAGCCCTGGTCCCAGCGTTGGGTGTTAGAAAGCATACCATTGCGGGTAAAATCTTCTGCCCATGAGGGATCCTCAACAAAAAAGTTGTGGTGGCCACTAATGGTCTTTTCGATAAACCTTGCCATGTCGGCATTGACTGGCATTTGTCAGCTTGTAACTCTTTGTCTCTCTCCTTTCCTTGGGTTTACCTATGAATCCATCCTGAGCCACCTTAATAGCCCCTTGTAAGACTGTTTTCCATGGAAGACTCTGTTTAGAATGTTAGTTTGTGGTAACTTTCAGTGTGCCTGTGGTTCATACGCCGTATTTCTTGTGTGCATACTCAAACCCACGGACTTCGCCTGGCACACCAACAGAAAGGCCTCCGTAGACGCTACCATTCACATTCCCTTGGTACATGTCCTCGAATGCTGCTGCAGGGGCTGATTCTCTGAAGTCGATTGCTTCGTAGTTACCCTTCTTGTCACGCACAATCATGAACCCACCGCCTCCAATGCCGGAGTGGTACATGCCAATAACACCAACACAGAATGTCGTTCCAATCATGGCATCGACGGCATTTCCCTGGATAGTTAGTTGGTGCGTTCATATGGAGAATGGGTGAGAAGTCTTACACCTCGTGCTAATAAGTCTCTGCCGATGTAGCTACATTCTTGAGCCTCTGAAGCAACGGCTCCTCTGGTGCCAACACCTGGAGAAAAGAACTCCTCGAATATAGGAATTGCTGATACAGAGACATAGTGGATACTGGAGGCCAGCAACAGTAATGGGAGTCTCATTTTGGTGGTAGGGAAGTGTTCTTTGGTATTAAAAATCAGTACGCGCCCTTCATGACTAGTCGTCTCAACAACTTTGTCACTGTAAGTCGTTACTAAGAAATGATACTAGTTGGATAAGGATATCCAAACTCCACGTGAGAGCAAAAAATATGAGTAAGTATTAATACAAAAATGTGAGTGATAAAGTAAGAGGCAAAGCGACCGCCTCCAAGTTGAATGGATGTTGTTAGTTGATTTCTAAAGCAGATAATAGAAGTCGGTATTGACGTGATAAGGAACCCCCAGAATTAGGTAGGGGCCGATTGTCGGAACACCCCGGTAGATGCATGGTCTCAGTCCCAGACTCGTGAGGCGATCACCTGCCAGTCTAGGAAATAGGGTAACCAATCACTATCATGATAGTGATAGTCAGGAGGAAGTGCTCCCTAAGTTTGACTCGGGGCGTTTATAAGTACAATTTATTTAAATAACGGTATGTTCTATACATGAGCTTTTACGCAATTGGATGAGAAACTTGGATGTTGTAGACATCTTACTTCTATCATAAATGCCAATTGAAGTCGAGTCACATTTGTTATTATTTATTATATTTGACACCATAAAAGGTCGTTGATCTTTGACATGTCCTTATACTGTACTGAGTATTTACTAATATTTTATTCATACTGTTTATTCTGATTCAAACTGTCTATCATAGGTAGAAATGATGTATACAATATATCAAGAGCATTCATGATGGAAAAAGCGACGGGGTGATCAACCAATTAGATCCTGCTTAAAAAAGCAGACAACTACGGCCCCACCGTCCCCGAATTCCAAGTGGGGCCTCTGCAAGAAACATTTCTTCGTCTCATTCTCATCTTCAAGAAATCTTTGTCAATATCAACATCTCAAACATTCACATTCTCCTTCCAAAATCTCATTCTTCTCACAGAACAATTACATTGAACAAATTGTTCGTTCATGAGGCGTCTGAGACTCCCACCTTTGGCCACATTCATCAAACCTCGCCTGTACAATTCCCGTCCCTTCACAGTCATGGCGAGCGCACAACCAGAAGCTGTGCCAAACGGCAACTCACAAGTAAAAGGCAACGCTCAGCAAATTCACAAGAGGCCAAACCAGCAGAACAATCGCCAATGGAAGCAGAAGAAGACGAAGAGGGAAAAGAACATCACTGAGGGCTCATCTGAGGAAGTCCTCAAGTACGATATTCAGGCCCTTCTTAAAGAGCGAGCTGTTGAGTATGGCGAGGGAACAGAGCACGGCCCAGAAGTTCTCCCAGAAGAAGGCACGGAGACAGAAGTTGAGATTTTCGAGCTGTCGTCTACAGGTGACGGCCTTGGTATGAAGCCTGGTTCAAATCAGGTCTATGTTGTGTCTTTCACAGTCCCTGGCGACACTGCAAAGGTCAAGGTCTTCCGTCATCTTCGTCGCGAAACCCAAACCCTCGCCGATTTCATCTCCATTACAAAACCCTCTCCTCTTCGCGACGACGCCCGTATCAGCTGCAAGTACTTCGCCTCATGCGGCGGCTGCCAATTCCAGATGCTCGAATACCCTGAGCAGCTCAAACTCAAGAAGCGCATTGTCGAGAAGGCCTTCAAGAACTTCTCAAACCTCGATCCCAACATCGTCCCCGCTGTCCAGGATACAATGGGCAGTCCTCTACAGTACGACTACCGCACTAAGCTCACGCCTCACTTTGACGGACCCCCTGGATTCCGACCCAGCAAGAGAGGAAAGAACCCCAGAGTTCCCTTTGAGAAGTGTCCTGATATTGGATTCATGCAAAAAGGTCGTCGAAAGGTTTTGGATATTGAGGATTGCCCTATTGGTACCAATGCTGTGCGTCTGGGTATGGCACGAGAGCGTGAGCGCATGCAGAAAGAGTTTGCCAACTATCAACGCGGTGCCACGATTCTTCTCCGAGAGAACACGAAGCGAGTCCCCAAAGACAGCGAGGAAGTCAAGGGCGAAGCAGAACCTTACACAGTCCGTGTTGAGAATGAGGATACTGTCGACATCAAGTCCTGCATCACTGATTCCAAGGCCACCACAACAGAATATATCGGCCCTTACACCTTCACCAACCCAGCTGGCTCTTTCTTCCAGAACAACAACTCCATTCTTCCCTCTTTTACCGGTTACGTCCGAGACAACATTCTCCCTCCTGCCGGCACGGGCATGGACATCAAGTATCTGATCGACGCCTACTCAGGTTCTGGTCTCTTCACCGTTACTCTCGCCTCGCTCTTCCAGCACTCTATCGGTATCGACATTGCAGCTGACTCCATCGCCTACGCAAGTCGCAACGCTGCCCTCAACGGTATGGGGGAGGATCGCTGCAAGTTCATCGCAGCTGATGCTGGTGAACTCTTCAAGAGCGTTACCTACAACCGTGACGAGACCGTTGTGGTTCTTGATCCTCCTCGTAAGGGCTGTGATGCAGACTTCCTAAACCAGCTACGGAAATTCGGTCCTCGACGAGTTCTGTATGTCAGCTGTAACGTGCATACACAGGCCAGAGATGTCGGCGTGCTCGTGCGTGGTGAAGGAGAGGGCGAGAGATACGAGATTGAGAGTCTTCGAGGATTTGATTTCTTTCCTCAGACAGGTCATGTAGAGGGCGTTGCTATTCTCAACAGGGTCGATACCACGGCATAAAATAAAAGTACACAGCGTTTGTTTGGGTTGAGTCAAAGAAAAACATGATAGATCCATTGCCGTTGCCATAGTCATAATCATTGTAAACTTGGAAACCCGCTGCCTCATTCCGCAAACTAAAAAATGCTGATCTGCGCCTCCCTTACAACAATGTATATGTTCTTCGTCATTCTTCATTCATGATTGATCTCCTAACAGAGCCTTTAAAGCCTGAACTGTCAGCTCGACAACGTTAGGGCTTCGACTCTTCTTAGCACATTCTGTAAGAGTTTCAACTCCACCCTCGCTCTTGACCTTCTCTCGTGCAAGCTCACCGACCTCGCCCTCTGCAGTGACCAAGTTGTTTACCACAAACACTCCACGATGACGGATATCCTCGCTGTCATCGACACACATTCCGAGGATAACTTTCACACCGCGGTCTCGATTAATAATACCCCGAATGACACCCTCAAAGTTAGTGAGGGAAGCTAAAGCACCACCAGCTGCACTTCGAGTTCCATCATCAGGGGCATCAGCAAGGGCGAGGAGGACGTTAAGGCGATTACGGGCCTTGGCAGTCTCTTCAGCATAGAGTGCGATGGCCTCTGGCTGCTGCACCAGATTGCAAACAAGCTCGACAGCAGCCTTGGAGACAAGATTGTTGGAAGCCAGCATCTGTTCCTCAATCTGGTTCCATGCTGTATTGATGATACTGCGTCTGGTCGCACCGTCATCCATCGACGCGAGGTTGGTCAAGGCCATAAGTGCCTCGAAAGAAGGGAGCAGGTCCCGTGTCTGAGCAGCAGGGTCGGGTGGGATGATAGAGACAAGCGGTCTGACAGCAGCAATGATGGGGGTGTCACGGTTGCCACCAAAGACTAGTGCAGGGTTTGTGCTGATCAAGATGCGGGCCAGGGCTTGTGCTGCAAGACGACGTGAAGCAGCTTCAGTTTGAGGCAGGGACATCCATGATACCAGGAGAAGCTTGACCGCTCCTTGCTGAGCGAGCTGACCGCGGAGAGTCCTGTCGACTGAAAGGGAGAAAATAATGGAGATAACAAGTCCCAGAGAAGCGGGCGAGCCATTCTTACTGTGGGTGACGAGAACTGGTGTGATACCTGCATCAAACACCAGCTTGCATCGCTTTGCGACATGCTCGTCGTCATTAAGGGGGTCGGGTCCGCCAAGCTTCCCGGCAGCATTAGCATATGCCTTGAGCTGGTTCATCTTCTTTTCTTCCTCAGTCAGGTTGGGCAAGTATTTCGTCAGATTGACAAAAATGCTTAAAGCGCCATAAGTAGTTGGCGATCTTGGCTGGGCTTCGCTAAGAGTCTTGACCAACTTCTTAAGCAACTCGGGGTTGCTGACAATGGACTCCTTGACTTTAGGTTGAAGGGAGGCGTATGCAAGACCTTCGATAGAGTGCTTTCGTCCGTGATCTTCATCTCTGAGTATCATCTTAGTGAACATTCCAGAGAGATCTTCGATACTGGTAACTGCAGGCTCGATTCGAGACTTGTTTTCACCGGGTGCTGGTTTAGCGGGAACTGCCTTGAAAGCTGGGTCAGTCAGTGATAATACAGAGCTCATAGGCATCTTATCTCACCCTCAGCTTGGCCAAGATGACTGCGGCAAGATACTGGACCTGTTCAGAGTGCCGCCTCATTGAAATGGAGCCTCCGTCGCTTTGAAGGTTTGGATCTGCGTTCATGCTACGAACAGCCTCACTAAGGTCTTGGTCAACGATCTCCTCAAGCCACTCGATGCAGTACTTGTTGATAGCCTCGCGGCACAGTGAGTTCATGCAAGCAGCGTTGAGCATCTCCAAACAGGCCGTCTCGACCTTGCGGCTCTTCCATTTTCGTCGCATAAGTGTGCCGAGGCTGGGTAGGAAATCTTCGTTGAGAAACAGCTCGGCAGTGAGATCGGGGACAATGGGAAATGTCGCAGCGGCAACACAAAAGGCAACAATGTAATCATCATAAGTTCCCCTTCGCACACGGTCAAAGAAGAAAGTCGAGAGCTTCTTTGAGCCGTCATCGCCAGCGGCCTTGAGATATGCGGATGTTGAGAGAGTGGCGTGGCCGCGTACTATCTCAGGCTGTCTCATATCAAGATAGCACAAAACGGTGTCGACACAGTCGCCATCGATAACCTTGCAAATAGTCTCACGAGACTTGTCCTTCTGACAGGCTTCATAGTCGTCGTTGAGCAGCTTAGTCAGTTCATCGAGGTCGCGGCATGTCTCGTTATCTTCCTGTCCGCCCTCCATGAGGCGCGCAAAGACGATAAGGGTCTGGTCCTCCAGCGACTGGGCTGGAGGCACCTGAGAAGCAGCTTCTGTAGGTTCTGCCATGGAATATTTATTGATTGAATGCGTAGGTAGATGAGAGAGAAAGTAAGTAACTAAGAAGCCAGTTCCTGGTTTGTTTTTAAGGTGCTAGTTAGGTAGTCAAGGAAATAAAAGTGAGAAGAGACCGAAACTGGAACTTGTGATGTAACGTCCCCCACCCAAAGAC
>JAAQPG010000816.1:0-45577 GCA_013186905.1 Fusarium udum | reverse complement strand
ATATACTATATCTTAACTACTAAGAAAACTCTATCTAATTACTCCCTAGACCTCCTTTTAGGACTATATTATAATACATTTTAAGGTCTTAATAAAGCAAGGTCCTTCAGCTTCATGGAGACATAGTAAGCACCCCATGGACACAAACTCGACCTGAAAATAGGTAGGTCTATCTCTACCAACAGTTATATAAACATTTTCAAGGACCGACCAGTTAAGCGAGAACTCAAATATCACGCCATGTTTACATGTCATTTCAAATATCTACATATAGCCAGGAAATATTAGCGTACAGTCCTAGAAAGGTGGACAAATTCGCTCGCCACCCAAGCTGAGTCAGTTCATGTCGCATGCCACTGATGCTCTACAAGTAGCCGCCATCAACGTCAGTCTATCCCCTCCTCGAATGCAATCCAAAATGACCAATATATCACTCGGCAGCCCGTCTATCTCTGTCTCACTAGCTATAGACCCGCCAAGGTTTGCTTGCAGTACTAAGCCGTCACTTTGTCTATCAGTCGACAATACTACACGCCCCAGAACCAATCATAAGATTTTTCTTGACATATCGCTTTCAATCTTAAGCTAACACAGCGGAGTAAGTGCTTTATCTACACAGACCTGGCCACAGGTACATCTCTTCCGCTGGAATGAACCAAGGGGCCGAAGGGTGCAGGGTTCAGTTCCGAGCTTGGAGGTCCTGATGACGAATATTGCTACACCTTGGAGCAGGAAATACCTTTCACTTTTGCGTACAGGCTAATGCGAGCCTTCGCGATAATAGGTGAGGGGTGCTTTACGCCCGACTCTACTCATCGCCTGGAAGTTCGGGACAACGGGGGTATCAGGTAGTGCCGACACGGCAAGACAGGAGATGCACTGGCGCCGCTTGGTTAGTTAGATCCTCTGGAAGAAGGTCAAGGGCCAAGCTGACGCCCGATCAAACTATGCCCAGTTGAGACGAAATTTCTGAGGTTATTGACTAGACATTTAATCAGATACATAAAGTCACATAGGATATCTTTAATAAAAGGACGGTATCTTGAAGAGAAATTAAGTTCTTGTCTATTGGTTAAATCTCTATGGTAAGGGAGGCTCATTCTTGGAAAGGCTGTTTCCCTGTATCGACCGAACTCAACACACCTTTAGAAACAAGCTTGTTGATAAGGTTGAACAGTACAAAGTCGCATCCTCTCTTAGCTACCATGTTAACAGTGACTGGCATCATCTCCTCCTGGAACGTGACGTTGCTCTGGTAGGCAACCTGTCCAATCGGAACCGTGATATCGACGTCTCCAAAGTAAGATGAAATGGTTGACACTGCTTTGGGGCCTCGAGGATCAACAGGTGATGCAGCTCCTGGAGAGTCATTCAGGTCTTTCTCGCGGAAGGACGGGAGACCACCTGTTCCGATGTCGTAGAGCAGGATCGACTCGGAGCAAGAGCTGTTGGTCGAGAAGAGAACTTGTTTGTGCCAAAGAGCTGCATCACGAGTGCGGTTTGCCATGGCGGACTTGTAGCTGCTGTTGTCTACCACTGCATTGCGGAAGAATGATCGGTAAGGCTCATCGATAGGAGGAAACCCGGGACTATAGTTGGAAATCAGTGGCTCAGCCGTCTCGGTGATCAAATCGTGAGTCCAGAGGACAGTAAGATCGTCAAGCATGCCCTGCAACGGGCGGTTCAGGGTCTCCTCGATGGTCTGCGTCAAGTTGATCTTGTCAACAGTGATACCAACAGCATCCGCAACATCATCCAGGAACTTCTGCAGGATAGCTTCAGCAGCCGGGTTCTGCATTGGTAGATGATCTACAGGGTAGAGGAGGCGTTTGGGGAATGTCTGGGCATTAGGAACTGACAGTATAGGCAGTCCATTGATCGACGTTTCTTGATGAAGAGAAGGGTCGTACCAGGCCTTTGCGAACTTGGCCCAAGCAACAGGATCGCGTGCAAAGGCGCCAGCTGTATCAGTGTTGAATGCGTTAGTGACGATGTTATCCATAGCAATCATGCCTTGGGATGGTCTGTTGCCGAAGATACCAGCAACGGCAGCGGGCTCTCTGATAGATTTGCCGGTGTCGGTACCAATAGCAAAGTCAAGCCATTCGTACGCAGCGATAGAGCAGGCACTTCCAGCGGAGGATGCAGAGCAGGTCAGGAACGTATCTCCGCGGCGGTTGCGAGGATAGAACGCGTCGTTCCAGTCCCAAGGACTTTGAGGGGATGCAAACTGGGCTGTTTTCTGCTTTCCAACCACTACTCCGCCCTGGTCAATGATCCGTTGGAGAGCAGGAGCTGTTGTATCGGCCTTTGTGTGAATGGAGGCGTACGCTAAGCTGCCAGCCGTGGTCTGTATGCCCTCTAGATCATAGATGTCCTTGACTCCAATACGCTTTCCAGCGAGAGGTCTATCATCTTCAATGCTGTAAAGCCTCGAAGGAACAGGGATAGATGGAGCGCCCCATTCCGAATTAGAATAAGGCAAAGTGCGATAGCCATCTGCTGCTTCATATGTGCCAACCATAAATGTTCTGTAGGCGTCGACATACAAGCGAAGAACTTTGCTCAGGCTAAGGCTATCGCCGTTTGCAAGACCAAACATGGGGCATGGAGTCAAGGTAGAGTTGCCGCAGAGGCTAGGGCCATCTGTTCCCCCATAGATGACATCTGCGTTGAGGCTACTGAAGTAGCTCACGACAGAATAGTCAAGATCTCCTTCATCAGCCGCACTGACAAGGATAGTTCCGAGGAAGGCCTCAGAGAAAACATCATCTTGCTCCAATGAGCTCTGGATAACGTCTTCAAGCTCATCAGCAGTTGTACTGGAGAGCAGACCGGAGATGTAGGTAACAGGTCTCTGGGCCGGATCTGAGGCGCATGGAACAGAAGAAAGGATATCAGAGGTGACTGCGAGATACTGCGAGTCATCAACTGAGAAGATTTGGTCTCGGTTAACCAAGAGAATGGAAGAGAATGAAGAATTGGAAGTGTTTAGGGCTGCAATGGCCGTTGGGCAAAGCATTGCAAGAGCGTACTTGGTATTCATGATGGTGAACTTGCTGTTGAATGATATCAGAATCTTTGTGCTAAAGATATTCACCTTAAATAATTATTTTTGCCATCATCGCCTCAATATCATCCCTCTTTTTCGTTTCTTTGGTATAATAGTATATCAGCCAATAACATTCTTTATTCTTTCCTCTTTCCTCTCGCTTAGCTATACCCTGCCTCGTCTCATCTCACATTCACACAACGGACGAAACCGGTTTTGCCCCGAACCCAATGTGTCAAACGTTGTCATCTATCGCAAGGTCGTACGGAGCATATTCGCAATAGACAGGGTGGGAAGACGTATTGACCCACGAATAGAATCAGAGCATAGAAGAATCAAAGTTTCGAAGCGCTCGTATGAAGACCTATCATCAGACCATGTCGTCTTGACAGGCCTCACCCGATTGGACGATAGGGCTCGGGCACGACTCCGAAGGTGTCATTACGGGTCAAAGCCGATGTTGACAGTTCAACACGAACCCTTGTCTATCAAATCTCCATTTTCTCTGTCATTCCAGAACCTCTATGCAATGAATAAGAGTGAGTGACATGTAATCCACAAACTGCCGGCAAATCATACATCTCCACTACCAATTTGGCATCGTCGGGCATCGCGATATCACTGCCCAAATCGACCTCTTTTTAGAATACAATTTCTATCCGGGGATCCAGTGTCGTCCCTCTCATCTCCAGACTGCCATATCACCTTCTTGAAATGGAAATGTCTGTAACATACGTATGGATATTCGGCGGTCTATTTAACTTTGCTGTCTCCCTCGCATCGGCCGGCTCGCCACCACGGGAGCGATACATGGGTTATGTTTCCGTCTTGCCGGCCGGATAGGAAATTGCCCAAAGTTAATAGACGAGCTTTATACATAATCATTAGGTAAGAGACAATCGAGATAATCCCTTATCTCCAGCTTGGATCGTGACTGGCCCTTGTCGTTATCTACTGAACCTTGCATTAAGACTTCTCTTTTCGGATTTTAGGTTTCAGCGAATGTAGGGTTGACTATCCACGTAGCTCCCACTTCACGATATGGTACGTTGCTGTAGTGGTAGTATCGGCTTTTTGGTCTGTATATGGCGTTGCGATGGCAAAGGATGGGCAATGGAACATGGTCAGTACCACCTGGAAATTCACACTTTCACTTGAGAAGGCATTACTCTCTTCTGACGTTTGATGTCACTCCACTCATATATGCTCCTCGCCATTCATTGGGCATCAAGGCGGTACGCACAGGTCCCCCTCTTCACCCCCTCGGAGGTGAATACCAGGGGTTACGAGTATCGTTCGTCCCATTACCCAGAAGAGGCTGCTGCAGGAAGTGGCCCTGGCGATCTGGTTACTTATCACAGCTGACAGGTCATTTGGTAAGTTCTCGACTGCCAAGATACCTTCTACTCTGCATCAATAAGGTCACTGATATCCACCACGCGTGTCGGTTTCGCATTATCACTGCGCAAGGGCCATTGCCATGTCTTCTCACTGTGAGAAGAATCTATGGACTGATCATTGACTATACGCGGAAGATTTCATCCGGCAAAAGTTGCTTGCCCAAGTCAGTCGGTCTTGCGTCGTTGTAAGTCAGCTTTCTGAAGGAGAGGTCATGGTCATTCTCGGCAGTTGGGGTGAGGAGTCTGGCCACGGCTTAATGTTATGCTAGCAAACTATATCGCCAATAGATAGATGTCAGTGATTAGCTATAAAGACAGAGAGATAACTCCTCCATTTATTATAATTCCCATCCATCCACTCACTTCACACTCATCCACAATCCCTCAACCAATCGTATCCATTCGTTCACCATGCGCTTCTTCAACTTCAACAAGCGAGACTCTCATAAACATTTTAAAAAGGATCGCACCATCCCTCCCTCCAAGCCAGTCTTCAACTCCCACTTCGCCAAAAGGCAATCCTCCAAGATCGGCGAGCAAAAGGTCCGTCCCCAAGCTTGGGTCGATACACCTCAGATCGTGTACTCGGCTTGGAACCAGGCTGCGGGTGATATCAATCAGCCACTTGGAACTTTGCCCTCCAACTTCTCTATCGCTCTTGTTGGCGGCGGCATCACCAACGTTGTTCTGGCTTTCAACCTTGTCAAGGCTGGCGCTGATGTCACCTTGATCGAAGCCACTGATAATGTTGGTGGTCGTCTGCGAACTATCCAGACCCCCGATGGAGTCAATGTTGCTGAAATGGGAGCAATGCGCTTCCCCCCTTCTGAAGACCTTCTCTACTACTACGCCAATGAATTCAACTACACTTTCATTCAGAACTTCCCGGACCCAGGCAAAGTTCCCACAGTCGTCTTCTACCAAGAAACACCTAATTCTTGGATCAGCCAAAACGTCACTATCAAAGGCTTCGAGAAAGTCAGCAATGGCTGGGGTGCTCTGATCTCCCAGGGCTTGAACGGTGGTTCTCAGTCGATCACTGCAGCCACGCAACTCACCAAGTGGCTCAGTTCATCTGACGTCGACACGCGCAACCAAGTCATCCCGGAGTGGCAAAAGTACCTCGATGAGTTTGGCAACGACAGTTTCTACACTGCACTCCATCGCATTTTTGGAGAGAAGCACGAGTGGGATGTTCCGGGTGGCCAAGTCTGGACTGAAGATGACTTTGAGCGGTTCGGTACCCTCGGTGTTGGTTCAGGTGGCTTTGGTGCCGTCTACTCTGCTGGGTTCAACTCCATCTTTCGTCTTATCGTCAATGGTCTTGAGTCGGACCAGGCTATCTTTGCGAAGATGACTGATGATGGTCTTCAAGCGACTGGCATTCGGGAGTTGGCCAACGCCATTTGGCAGAAGGCTACTGATCTTGGCCTCAAGACCAAATTTGACACTGTTGCCAAGATCACCAGCGGTGGTGGTGGCGACATTGACTATGTTGTTATCCAGGAGACTCCATCTTCTGGTAACGGTAATTCCACCGCTGATCAGTCTCAATATGACTTTGCTGTTGTTGGTACCTCGAGCCGAGCTATGAACTTTGCCTTCGCAGATGTCTCGGACACAACCAACGAGCCCATCATGTCAACTGCTGTCAACCGTGGTATTACTGATCTGCACATGACTGCCTCCTCCAAGCTCTTCATCCGCACGAAGAAGTTCTGGAGTGACCAGCCAGCTGATTTCCCTCGTGTCATTCTGTCTGATACAGCCCTTCCTCAGGCGTACACTCTCGAATACGGACACCCAGACTATGGCATGGTCCTTCTTACCTACGCTTGGGAGGATCTCTCCCAGACCATCTTGGCCATCCAAGATCCTCACAAACTGCTCTCTATCCTCAAAGAGCAGATTGCCCGTATCATGCGAAGTAGCAGCTATCCCAACTACGCCGACTTTCTCGACCCGGTCACCGATGATGACGTGTACCTCGTCCACTGGCCCCTTGATCAGTACTCCTACGGTGCATTCTCCCTTGGTCTTCCAGGACAGGATAAGCTCATCTCTTCCATGTTCTATGATTACCAAAAGCTCGATGATACTTCGAGCTCCAGGGTCTTGATCAACAGTGACTGCACGTCATTCCTCGGAGGCTGGGTTGATGGTGGCCTGCAGCCAGCACATAACTCTATGGCTGCCATCTTTGAGCGCTTCGGCTCCTTGAACCCTGCTGCGGCTGACTTTGCGCCATCTGCTCTTCTGGGTGCCATCCCTTACCAGTACTAAGAGGAACCAGTATATTCTTTGGCTATCACATTCTTTTCATTCTTGGGGGGGTTGTTTTTATTTATCTTTACTTATCCTTAGAATAGTCCCTTTTCGTGCTGAATTCCACTTGTTTTAACTACCTGAGTAACAGGCTTCTGTTATCTTTGATTCTGTGAATTGATGTCCCTGCTCTGAGCCTCTGTTCAATTTCGACAAAACGCTGGTGCTTAGTGCTCGTTGTCTTTGGAGTCATGCCGTCATTGCCTGACTATCAACTTGGGAAACACTGGAGTCTGCTCTACTATCTGAAACTGTTAAATGCGTCACTCCTGTCAGATGAAACGCTGACATGTTAACACCAGCAATCTAGGTCTCGCAAGTAAGAGAAATATCAAGACGTCAGGAGCATGGTGCTGCAATGACGTAGAGTAGTTATAATGCATTCCATAACTCAATATGGTATAGATACATCACAAGAAGTGAGACTGTAGCATCGACATTATTATGTCGAATTCGCACCGAGATCAGGTTCTCGTCAAGCAGATGAGAGGGCAGTTCATGCTAAGTTAGTTCCATGGCTAAAGAATGTGCACTCCAGGGTAATCTTCGCTGTAGCCCGCCTTTGTGACCACTGTGGCGGGTCCAGCACTAGACCACGAATTTGCAACGCCAAGCTAGTTGACGTACGAGACCTGAAACAAATCCATTTTGGCTATTGAAACGGGAGTGGGTGATATCATTGTAGCCTTTGTTGGAAATCTTTTCGTTATCTCGACGCCAAATCCGCTTGTCAAGCGGAAGAAAAGGCAATTATGGCAAGTTTTTCGTACCCAAGTATTCGGATGTTGTGTAAGTGGCAGACGTGCCCTTATAGCATAGATAGATATTAATTGCACTCACCACATGAGCCACCCAGAGGTATACGTCCCCTCTTATTGTCGAAAAACGCCAGTGAGTAAGTCGGATATACCGCCCTATCGGGTAGGCAGGTGGGGATGTACTGTACTGCCCTGATAAGTGGGACAGGGGCAAACCTGGAGGAAATCTTTACCCGTGGGTCTTTATGTAACGTGATGAATATGATATGCAGTATCATTATACAATTACACAATGACCACTCGAGCGTTGTCGTAGCTCGCCAGACTTTGTGGCGATTGGCTTTCGATGCTAGAGCCTAGAGGGAAACTATAACATCGGCACATCTAACGGCTTTGCATGTGAACAATGGTCAGTTCCCCTCTTTTAATCAGATTACCCCTTGTTTCGCCCCACTAATCCCTGATCTCATCATTCCAGATGCAGTGGAGAGTCTGCCACGTGAACTGTAGTGTTTCTATGCATGGACATTCCATTATCACCTGGATATCCGGAATTACTGGTTCCTTTGGGTGTTTCTTCCGGGCACCGGTACTTGTTTTTCTCCTTTGAGGTCTTTATGTTCAAAACATTATAGGGGCTCAACGTAGCAGGTGCTTGTTCATGATCAACGGAGCCGAGCCAGAGTCGGTCTAGTCAAACCGCGGAATTTAATAGAGGTTACATCGGATGTACGCCAAATGGGGCAACTCCCCTGGCAGACGCACATTAAGTCTGTCTCAGATCCTTGGCGAGTGCCGTTGAAATTTCTTGAACAGGAGACACTAAGTGATAGTGCCGGTACGCTAACGCCAGGTGACAGAAAGCCGGACTAACGGACACGCCCAGAAGTAGAGTCTAAGCAAAACTAGCATTTCTGTCTGTATCAAAATATGTATGCACCGAGCTATCTTATCTTGGCCCGCGTACGGGGCACCGCAGCCGTTGCAGTCGGACGGCAATACCGCAATTAGAACGTAATGCAACGATTAGTACAGTGGAGGCAGGTATAATACCGAAGCACAAAAATACAATAGCAAATCCACCGTTTCACATAAAGAATCCCGTCGCCCCCAGGAACTTGTTTCTTGGCGGGATTCCCATCCTGACAAACTTTATTTTGCGCAGAAACCATCAATTGATCTGTCCCCCAATTATGGCGGCTCACATTGAGAATCGAGGGCCGCAGCTCATGGCGGTGAATATCACCTTCTGGGCAACGGCAATCATCACTTGTCTTTTGAGATGCTATGTTCGGTTGTTTATGGTCAATGGGTTCAGAAGGGATGACTGGCTGATGGTTGTCGCTATGGTACGTTGAGCCTCAAGGGGTAACAAGTGCCCAGCAATTGACCTTCTATTTTTCAGGTATTCTTCACTTGTTATGCGACCTCATCGACTGTTGGTGTCACGTTCGGCACGGGACGACACCACGACGACCTCGAAACCAACCAAATCCACACTGCGATGATGTGCTGGTGGTTCTGCTACCTCGGATACGCCCTCACCATGATCGCCTGCAAACTCTCCATCGGCTATTTCCTCCTCAGAGTCACCACCGAAAAGATACAACGATGGACCATCTACCTCGCCATGTTTTCGACTGTCATCTCGTGCGGCATCTTCTTCTTCGTCACCCTATTCCAGTGTCATCCTATCTCGTACTTCTGGAACAAGGACCAAGATGGCAAATGTATCGACCCTGGTGTTGTAATTGGACTTGCAGCTCTTTACAGTGTTTTTGCTGTTGGCTCTGACCTTGTTTTTGCGCTGCTTCCGGGCTGGATTGTATGGAATTTGCAGTTGCACAAGCGAACGAAGTATTCACTGATCCCTCTGCTTGCTATGGGTTGCATGTACGTCTTGACAATACCACGAATGAACCCAATTATACTGACAGCGAATACAGTGCTAGCGCAGCCGTCATTGCTCGATTTCCCTACTTACATCTCCTTGGAAAGCCCGATTTCCTCTGTAAGCTCAAGATCCCCCTGATTACGTGGCCATCAACTAACCTATCACTACCAGGGAATACCACCGACATCGCCATCTGGTCAACAATCGAGCAAGGACTAGCCATCACAGCAAGTAGCTTAGCAACCCTACGGCCCCTGATCAAACAGATCGCATTCCGCCTGAACCTGACCAGCAAGCCATTGTCACTCGGTCCATCTGGCTACGGATCATCACCACGCACTCCCGGCCCTGGGACACCAAGAGCCTTCTCAAGTCGAGAGGCGTACACACTCTCATCAGTCAGTCGTCAGGATGGCCATGAAAAGAAAGGGTCGGCATTTGATGCGAGGCAACCAAGTGATCTCAAGCTTGGCATTAAGAAGGAGACCAAGTGGGAGGTCAAGATAACGAAAACAGCCATGAGTGAGAGTGAGGAGGAGTTGCACTCGCCGAGAGCGTGGAGGAATGATAACATTTAAAAAGAAAACCCAAGGTAAAACATGCGTATTGAATAGCACAAACATACTTAATCTCTTATATAATAACTCTTAACAATTAATCGGCATATCGTGTGTAGATGTGCTCCAGGCACTCTCTGATTTCGTGTCCTCTCTGATCAATACACCCTCGTATCTCATACATTTCTACCAGAAGCTCAGTGGGAAATTCCACGGCTTCTAATGTACTCAATCTCGGCGTGAGTCTCGGGCGATCTAGTCCCTTGCCCGTCCATCTCATACGGCTCCACGTTGACCTGAAACGGTCTCCAGTAGTGAACTTGACCTGGGTCTTCCCCCTCATATTCTCGAACTCCGGGGCTTCCGCGGCGCCATCTTTCGGGGGACTGAGGAAAGTTTAGCGGGCTCGAGGTTTGCGGCATATACGGGACTGAGTAAAACGATTCTGTCGTAGGAGCTGACTGGATATCACGCTGTGCTTTTCGCTTCCTGCGGATTAGCCACAAGCCGACAAGAACAGCCAGCACAACAACTCCAGCGCCAACAGCGATACCAACAATTGCCCCTGTTGACATTCCAGATTTTGAGCTTGATCCTCCTAATGTAGCGGCCTTAGGATCAGTGCGTCCATCATCAAGCCTTGTACGATTGGTAAAGACTGCCTTCATACTAAGAAGCGTACCAAGATCATGATTAACAAAACCATGGTCAGGCTTGAGCTCAGTCGCACCTCCATCTTCCGTTCCCCCAATAACGCTCGTCACAAAGTCAGGAACCTTGTACCCGAAGAGACTCGGCTCATAGCCAGCCCAGACCTTCTTGAAGTTCGCTTTGATCTGGTTGCCCAAATCGATGTTATGAACACCCCAGACCTCCTCAACATCACATGTTTCTTCTTGCGGGAAAGCCCCTCCTATAGTAAGCATTTGTGAGCCTTGGTTGATGACATCGCATGATAGGCTGTGAGAGGGGTAGTAGCCTGTCCCGTTTTGGTCGAGAGGATAGCTCTTGATCCATGTAAAAGAAGGCAAAGAGAGGATATAAACGTCATCGAATCCAGGCCCTTCCAGTCCATGACCTCCATTTATGTATCTATGCATAAGTTAGTATCCATGAGTAATCGGCGAAAGCTAGTCAATCTGACCGGGTCGTCTTACATGTTGTAGCTGCTGCGATCCTCTGCCCATACAGCTCCAGCACAAAATCTTCCCCGACTCTCAGGAATGGTCCCATTCGCCTTCTGAATATGCCACTTGTTTGATATCATATCGTAGAGGAATATCTCATCCAGTGGCTGTGAGACCATTGTGCCGTTATCGCCAGGGTCCTGGAAGCCACCGAAGTAGACCAGCATTCCTCGGTCGCTCGCAGGGATAAATGTCATGACTCCTTCAGCCCTTCTTATGTCGTCCGGTCCAGATAGTTTCGCCCATGTATTGCTGTCCATCTGATACCGGATTAGATCTGATGTCGCATGTCGTTCGCCGGTCCAGTCAGATACCGAAGCTCTGGAAAGATAGCCTCCGTAATAGTATCTAGAACATTGATATCAGCGCTGTCCGTTCTGTACAGGCCATCAACGTCGTAGAAGGTCTCGACTTACCCTTCTCCTCGCTCCTTTACAGATGTAGAAGCTCCATAACTGACGCGCTTGATATCGTCGGAGGGCGGTCCGAAATCATCCCACTGATCATACCATATATCGTAGGACATAAAATTCGAAGTAGTTGGGCTACCGCTGAAGAATTCACCGCCAAAGAGGAATAAACGATAGTTGACATCATCTGCCCAAAGCGCGCCGCCATGTACTGAAGGAACTGAGACATTCTTGCTGAGGTTTGCATGAATCTGCGGCATATTATCCTTGCTGTTGTGATCAAGGTCATGCCACATTAACCAAGTATCTAGTGAACGGTTATTTCACCCCGTAGAAGAGACAGATGGGTACCGTACTTGTGTAATTCTTTGGGTCGGTCTCTAGCGGTTTCCAGTTAACCAGCCCTCCATCAATATAGAGTTTTCGATCTAGTACTGCTGTCTGGTGTCCGAACCGTCGACAGAAGTCCTTGATAGGATCATGTTGGATTGAGAGATGAAGACTGGCAACCAATACTGCAATCGATAAGAACCAGGATTTTGCCGCCATTGCACGGAGGAGATTGTCAGTGTCGCGAGACCTGCCAGTAGTGAAATAATTAAGAGAACGCTCCTGTATTAGTATAACATGTTTAGAACCAAGATCATGTTCATCGTATTGTGGGAGGGAAAAAGTTGCAAGGAGCAGAAATGATCTTGTTATCTACATCGCAATCTGCAGCGCTCAGCCCCCTCGGCCAAGTTTAAACTAGCTGCTCAGCCTTACGACTAAAAGACCAAAGGTTGTATGAAGCTTGTGACATTCCGCATATTGTCTGCACCTATTCCAGCCAGGCTTCTCTTTATCCGCTGACCAGTGATGTTCACGAGCTGCAATGGTCAAGATAAAGATGGTCACATCGCCCTGTAGCCAAGCCACCGCCAGTTCGACGGCAGCTATTTGGAGGCCAGTCTTGATAAGCCCTCCGTTGCAAACCGGAAGTTGGGGTTGTTCAAATTGTGCACCACCGATAAGCAGAAAATGTACGAACTTCGACCAAGTTGCTGCGGCCTCCAGATTGCACAACGGATCAATGGACTGGTCCTCATAACCTTTCCTGAGATGAATGCCAATCTAGTCTTGAGTTTATTTATTCTTGGATGGATAAGTAATGTATGAGTTGACTGAGGCCTTTTTGATTGAGGCGCGCCCGCCAAGTTCCAGCGATTGATGTCACTCCGTAGAAACGCGGAGATACCGCAGGAGGATGACCATACCTCGATTACGTGGCGGCATGTGAACTAATTCGTCACACCGAAACCAGATTCGGCAATAGCCATTACCAGCACATTAATCCCTTTATTAATATATTATGATACTGTAGTAGATGTAGTTTACCTGCCTAGCTAATTGTAACTAGGGTGCTGTAGTGGATTCACTATTAACAGATTGTTTTACCACATTCCTGATCAAGGTTCGCAGAATAATGTATGAAACTTTAATGCTAGCAGTGGATTCACCTTGTATCAATCTAACATAATGTTGGCCAAATAATAATTGGGTTCTGGTAGCTATGGAGAGATGTTGTGAAGACTGGCTTCTTTGGGAAGGATAAGGGATATGTTCTAATGGCCTCTTTCTATTTCCTTATCTAACGCTGCGGTTGTCTGGACCTGTGCTTAAAAGGCTAATTGTTGGTTTCCATATATATATATAGCCAGTGTTTCCCCATGATTTAGGGCTAGATATAGGCGAGTCCCCTGTATTTCAGGGCTGACTTCACCCGGCCTTGGCTTACGTGTGTGAGGCGCGTGATGTGAGCCATCAGCTGTGGGGACTATCAACTCAAAATAACACTCTTGCAAAGTCAGTTCAGGCAGTATACCAGCTACCTAACACAATTGCCCAAGATAAGCTTTTGCAAGCCTATCTGATGATGATCACGTCTGACGCATAAAGAGAACTCAAGGTGGCGAAAAATCGGTCATAACAAAGTAATTCTAACACAATGGGCCTTGGCTTACACATCTCGCTGGCGCAAAGGGCTGTAGGCCAGACCTCAGTAAGCCCATATAAGTAACTAAGTCATTCATGGGGCTTTAAGTCGTGATACTACCCTGTTGGGGATACTTCGCCAGGCACCCACTACATCGTATGTTCATTCTCCGTTGATGCGGCTGGCCAGCTAGAGTAACATGGCCTCTAAAACCAATGCGACCTCTTCTTTTCTCCCTCGTATAAAACTTATATCTTGCAGAGTTTCGCATGGTTATTGGTAATGCGGTTGCTACAGACTATATGTCATAGTAATAATTTACATATTACATTAAAGCACAATGTCGTTCAACAAGTGACAATGCATTGATAGACAGCCTAAGCCATTCATGAATATTCATCTAATTTACCAAGTTCACAGTTCAAAATAAGCTTTTAGCTACCGGCCCTAGTTGCAAATAGCACATGGCGGTCAGGTAACCTAAAAGTCTAACACCCCACTAAGAGAGTAGCACTGGGAGATTGACAAGGCACTCCTTGATGGGATCGTCGATTCAGAAATTCTGGCGGTCTGAGCACATCGAAAGTTTATCGAAAACGCAAAGGCCTCAAAACCCGCTTGTCTCATCAGCAACCAGGCTGTCAACTTATTCATTAAATACATCTTGATTTCCCGGGAGACTATGTATACCAGCTATGTTCAACTGAGAAAGCATTACTCATCCACCATGGTCATACCAAAGCTCCGAGGCTGTTGCGATGGTTGCACAAGAAGCAAGCTCAAATGCAGCGGCGAAATGCCCTCTTGTCAGCGATGTCAGATACGAGGCATGGACTGCGTATACAGCCAAGCTCGGCGAGCTGGGCGTCCGCGCCTTAAGCCAAAGCAAAGCAAAGCATCAATCACATCCTGTATTAACCGGGTTCCGGAAACCGATCCAAATAGTTGTATCGACCAATCATTCAATGGCCTGCCATGTACAGAAACCGAATTACCGATCTTATCAAATCCAGATATTCTTCTGTACTCGCCAGACTCTCAGGACATTGCAATCTTACTGCAGGATCCTTGGACTTCAACACCATGTCCCAGCTCAGAAATCATCCAGCCCTCTAGCATCTGCGATTCTGATGACTTGATGCTGCAGAATATGATGTTGAATAACACTGACGACTTTGCCTCGTCATCTCCTGGGAGTCTGAAACAAGAGCGGACTCAAGACAACGCTTTATTCAGCGATGGCTTAGAAGATACATTTTCAGGATATGGTGCAGCCGACGAGGGGACACCCAGCCATAACTCCTCAAGCCCATCATGGTTTGACGAAGTCACAAGCCAGGACATAGACAAATCCAATGGCCATCTATCAGAGATCGATATGCAGATCAACTCCATCATGGCCACAATCACAGATATCGCCAAGCGACCCATCGGATCATATCACCTCGACCACCACCCATGTGCAACCTCGTGGCCACAGCTATTGAGCAAAGCCCAACTACTTATGTATATCGCTGGGTCGGGGAACTCATTCTCTCTACGTCTAGATGCAGTACTGCAAGTCTCTTGGACAGCTGAGCAGGTGCAAAACCGAATTTCAGGATGTCCGGCATGCACATGTCGAAGCATAGAGTTATCTAGCACGTTGGCTTTACTGTATGACTGGATCTCGTCTCGGATTGCAGATGCTCTTGAGAATCCCATCGCTCTCCGGAGTTGCCGTCTGAAGATCGGTAACTCAGTCTTGACAGGGCAAAACGGTGTTATGGGCACATACGAGCTCGTCAAATACAGGATCACGAGAGCGATACAAGTGATAGAGAACATCAACATCACAAATTCTACTGTGGGGGAAGGAGAGCCGAGCCAACTATACAAAATGGCCCGGCTTATGCTTGAAGTGGCTGAGAGTCGATTAGAAGCTATCTCAGGAATGATAGACCTTTTGGAAAGTGAGCAATTCTGCAGTATATAGGCGTATAAGAATTTGTAAGTTTATTAGATGGTGTTCTTGTGGTTCTATTCTGAGTTAATGGACCTAACCGCCAACGCTTACATCTCGTGCCTTACTCGTTCTTGTGGACAACGGACTGCTTTTTCCTGACTGTAACGTAATGCGCGGGTGGTGGCAAGACTAGATCGAAGAAGTGTATATATGGGTCGCCCTGGGCATGTGCCTGTCTTCTCTATAGTGTTATGTATGTCTATAAATGCCTCATCCACCTTGGGAGTTATGGGAAATGCATAGATGTCCTTGCTACCATAATCTTTACGCGGTCCATAGCCAGCTCGATCTCCTGGTCAAATCGCTGAATATGATGAATAGGGCCTGTTATCCCCGACCTGCGCTTCACACCAATCCACCGAAGGTTCTGTCCAATTCTTATAGCTGCATCCCTTATCAGCCTTCTTGCTATCAATATACTCTCCTTATCATCAAGAACAATATTTCCGAATAGTAATTGTTCTTTCACGGCATCCCCGGGCGCCTGTGGGCTACCATCTGCCCGGTCAGACAGTGGGTAGCTATTTTCAGGTGCTTGAGTCCTTGTTGATGGAGCATAGATTCGTTGCTCTGCTTCAAGGAGCAGTAAAACGTCGTTTAAAGCCAGAAGCGCACTTTCGAGTGACTGCATATCGTTTGAACATTGAGCACATGTCCGGATTGCAACCAATAATGTCGTCAGTTGTGTATCGAGGTTCATGACATAACCAAGACTGCTCTTGATGTGAGGGTGGTGAATTGTGGGAAAGGAAGTGATGCTGTGACATAGGCAGGCTGCTTCATCGGAGCCTTTTTTCTGGTTGTTCACAAACATCGGGGTTAGTTGTTTGTTGCCCAGAGGTTTGATGATATTTACAAAAGAGGACAAGAACAACTCTCTCTAGAGGTGCGGTTCTAATTATTAGAAGAGATAAATCACAGAAGTAAATACAGCCTAGATAAAGCTATTTCAACGTGGCCTTATGAACAAATTTGTTTTTACAAGTAGCGTTCGGGTTTGAGAAGAGCAGGGCTGTCTCAGTTCGTCTGATTGAGCCTATCATTGTCGTTTCCCTCTTGCCAGAAGCACGCCTGGCTCAGTTGGCTCGGTAATGAAGACCCGGCAATTGCATAAACTCCAGAGCTCTGGATGATTTAGCCAGGCACTCCCAGCCAGCCCAGACTTAGTGAAAGACTAATAATCTATTTATAAACTCTGTATAATTTTTAAATGAAGTGGAAATATCCATATGCGATATTGTCTATAAACTAAATAAATACAGATTTATCTAGTCCACCATTTTTGGCTCTTCAAAGTCACAATTCCAAAAATCGAGGTCCAACTCAGAACCCCCAACTGAAACATCCCTGCCAGCCAGGAAAGCATCAATCGCCATACCAGTCTCCCGCTTGTGTGATAGATTCGCAGACCGCCAATATCAGAAAAATATTCCGTATCTTTCTCTCGAAGGGCATCAGGAATAAGCATGAAGCTCCTCCAAACTGTCAGGATTGTGATCTCTAGTAATATCCAAAGGGCATGGATGGGATAGAGAATCACACATCTCAGCAACGTGTAGGTGACCAAGAGCATCAATGGCCCTTTCAGCCAGATGCATGCCACGTTGATGAATGGATATATGCTTCCTGTTCCGTCTTTGGCGATGAATGGTTCCTCTTCTTGTTTTTCCTTATCCACAAACTCTGTAGACTGAACGCGTCGGGGCCGCATCGCGAGCCAGAGTTTCAATGTCTTCTGCACTGTCAAAGCCGGATACCCCATGCAGAGAAAAGTATAGTTGGTACGTTCCCATCGAGAAAACATCAGCAACGCCTTTTCAAGAGTTTCAGGAGCCATGGTGTGAACTACGGCGTTGCTTTGGTAAACCGTCCTCCAGCCGTCGCAGAGAATGCGGTATGCGAGCTCCATATCTTCTCCATGTTTCAAAGGCGCGCCGAGGAAGGTGCTTGTACATAGCCTGTCGATATGAGATTGGACTGCATCTGCACGAAAAGCAGAGAAAGCACCAGGGAGGATCGTGACAAACCCCTCAGCTGATAGTGCGGAGCGCGGTAGGTTACCAATATGGTCAAAGACGATGTCAAGTAGACGGGGCAAAAGGCTCTTGAATGAGAAGATGCTGTGGCCCGAGATGTTCAAGACAGCCAAGTGTCCAGCGACAGCGCCAATTGAAGGATCCTTCATCAAAGGACTCACGATATTGCGGAGTGCACCTTTCTCCACGACACTATCTGAGTCGAGGGATATGATGATACTTCCAAGTGCAGTAGCAAATCCAGACTGAATAGCTCTTCTTTTGCCCTGGTTGACTGCATGCTGTAAGAGCCGAAGTGTTATGCCGGACGTGGAGACCGAGCCTGCAGCCCTGTTGACATGCTCCCATGTGTCATCAGTAGAGCCATCATCGATAACTATCAACTCAATCCTGTCTTTGGGATAGTCTGACAGTTCAATAGACTTGATCGAGTTTTTGACGAACTCAGACTCGTTGAAGACTGGGATGACGATGCTGATGAAGGGTAACTTGTCGTCTTTGGACGGAGGCTGCACTGGTTCATATCTGATCCATCGCCATACCATGTGCACGTACTCGACCTTGTAGAAGATAGCGATAAGCTGCAGTATTTTGGCGGGGAGCCCAATGAAGATTGGAGGAGGGGTCGGCCATGGTACAAAAGATAGCAGGAACAAGCCAAGTATGTTCAAGATGCCAAACACACGGCGGAGGTGAGACTCTATCATTTTGCAAGTTCCACAGGTTGGTTCTTAAATTACAGTTTAAAAACAAAGGCAATGACCCGAATTACGTTTAGAATAATTAAGCACTGAATCTAGAGGAGCGGGAGTGAACGTCGGTTTTGTTGAATTCAGCCTGTGGCAAAAATAGCCCGAGCGGTTGCTAAGTTTACTGATGAAGCTTAAAGTTTCTTAAAGTTCACCCGTTAGTCGAACGACGTTACTGCCGGGTCGTTTTTCATTGGCTGTAAATAAGTCGAGAGGGTAAAAAAGCGTTGAGACCAAATCTCAGAGCTTCTATAGGCTCGCCTCAAGTTGAGGATCTGCCGCCCGCTCTAATGTAACGTAGAGAGTAGAGTTCGGGATACGAGTCAAGCCTGCAGACCGCAAACTGCACGAGTATCACACCGCCTCTTTAAACACACCTTGAAGTGATAGAAGCATCTAGTATAATGGTGCTATTCCGGGACATAAAAACTGTAATTCAGTGAGGAGGCGGTGACAAGAGAGAATACGAGTTACAGATAGATGCAGACTTTCGTCGGGTTGTTCATATCAGTGGCCCAAAAAAGCTGTTTTATAGCACATAGACATCAACACCACAGCTTCTTACACATAGATCCACAAGACAAAAGATAACCCAATTCAAAGCATTCTCAGAATAGAGATACTTATAGGTACATATGCATTTCGTTCAAGTCTATACCATTGTATATAAACGTTTTTTATGTGTCAAAAGTCGTCATGGGCCATTCTATCCAAATACCTTGAGAGTATGCAAAGCTATTTACTTAACGCACTTATGTCCAAAGTCCCATCAGACCAATGACAAGCCCTTCAAATCCTCCTGTCGGGTGTAGGCAACAAGCTGATTGGTGAATCGTTCAGCTGCTGTGTCAACGTATCTTGTCCAGATCTCAGCAAGTCCATATAATACCCCAAGCCAAACCGGGAGGCAGAAAAGTAACCACGTATTACCCGCATACTCAAGTTTTGGAGAAGTACCTTCTGGCTGCTGAACCTGTAGATTAGGCGGTAGCGAGGTTCCGTACACCATCCACGTGAGTAACCATCTGAGTAGAGTACCGTGGAGAAGATACACCGCGAAAGATCGCTTCCCAAGCCATACGAGAACACGGTTGGATAGAATATCAGTATACCCAGGGAGTAGGACTCCGCCAATTGTCAAAAGACAGAACCCGAAGGAAGATGCAAATTTGGGGAATTCAGAGTCCTTGGGGACGATTGCTGACAAGATCTGATTTTGCCAGCGTGACCAAGAAACCAATTCAATGCGGCTTTCGGGAAATGACGCGATGAACAGACCGACTGCTACTGACAAGAAGCCAAGAAAGGGAATGTACTGAGACTTGCTCCGTGAGATTCGCGGAGACAGTCTAGAGTTATGCAAGTCATTCATAAAGACTCCCCACCAGAATTGCATCAAGTACGCTATAGATCTGTCAGCCATATCCGTAGCAGTGCCTTAAAGGAGGGCTACTTACGTCTCCCGCAAGCCCAAAGGTAGACCCATAGAAGTAACGATGCGCGGATTCTGAACTTTGCTTGAATCTTTGCAGTTGCAGTGATGAACAGCAGCACAAACATTCCGCCTTTGAAGAGTTCAAAAAGCGTGCCCTGGTGAACATCGTACTTATTCCCAGCCCCCGTCCAGGTGTTGAAGATATTGACAAAGAGTTGCCCGACTGCTGAAGACAGCGGTAGCTTGTCTTGGACTGTTTGAGTCAGATAGTAGCTATTCGTCATCTTGGCAGCCTCGAAGAGTCCCAGTTGTGTCGCAGCCCACGCTATGACTGTTGCAACGGCACTGGGATACAGCAAGCGTGGAAGTCGCCGCAGCGCAGACTTTGAAACGCAACTCCAGCCTGCTTCATAATTGCCCCTTCGAAAGAGCGACAATGGCTTTAGTGCACATACATAGCCTGTGACATAGATGAAGATGATAACGCCCATTCGGCCTTGGATAATGATGCGAAGGAAAGGGAGTTGGAAAAGACGCGGTCTCAATCCTTCGCCAGAGACTGGAGAATAGAGATCAAGATCAAAGGCACGTGTGACATGGGCGATCCAAACCAGCGTTGACGCTATGCCGCGAAGTCCCTAGATACCCGTTAGTTGGCAGTTTCGATGTCATTTTGAGCAAGAAACGCTGGGGAGTCTTGGCTTCTGGCATACCTCGATCCACTGCACGTGTCCTTCTTTTGTGGAAGTCATATTTGCTTAACAATGAATAGGCAATAACAAGAGAATAATGTCCTGCTTCCTATGTGGAGATGAGTACAGAGAAGGAACTTAAATTTGGTAACTCATATAGCTTTTCTGAACATAGCTTGATTTATTGAGATAGAAGCAATGCCATAGCCACATATCAAGGAAAACGTCCCGATTCTCCAACAGTCGCTCAATGCCAGTCCTCCTGCATCGGGCGCCTCACCTCATCGCCTAGAAAAGCCACTTGCGTGTCCTTACCGATTTCTTCACACGGAATTGCCGTTATGTTACATCAAGAAAATATTGCCTGAGAGCTAAAGCTTAAATTTCACAAATACCACTCGTTGTTACATCACTACCAGGAACCAGGTTCATGCACAGACGTGCACACGTTTTTCACTCCACTACTTAGGGTTCTGTAGTCCCAGCTCTCACCGCCGGTAAAGATATCAAGGCAATGATGTGACGAAGGTGGCATCGGAATTGCCGGACCGATGTGATGATGAAAGCTTTTTCTTGAGCGGTGAAAGATGGTGCTTTACAGTTAGTAGAGAAAAGTGCCGGGTGCCGAGTGACGCTACTTCGGGTGGAATGCTCGGAAGGATGTATGGCACTTGCGAGGCGCAGATCTGCAGTAAGTCTTGTGACTATAGATTTATACAGAGTTGGGTATACTGGATCAATTCATATTCTGAATCTTTGCTAGACTCTTTTCGCCTTTAGTTTTGTCGTCTACTCGCGCCACAACAGCCAACTCAAGTCATGTCCAGTTTACAACCAGCTCATAAGGGAATCTTGATTTTACTCGGAATTGTCCTAGTTTTCTTCTAGTAAGGTGCTCAGACCGATATATTAAAGAGATTCTAATTATTTTCAGCTTCCAGAGCAGCCCAGACTATGGTTCATCCTTCACCTTGAGACAACGCACAAAAGTACACAGTAAGTCAGCCCAGCGACCTCACAGCAATGAAAGCCCATTAATCTCTGTAGGGCGCTGTGTTACACCACGCACTATCGCCCTCACATATGACGATAATCCCAATGAGGGGATATACGACCTCTTGGCGCTCTTGAAGAGCTACAACGCAACAGCGACGTTCTTTCCAAATGCTCCTTATCATCACCATACGGTGAAATTGGAGAAATACTTGCATGCTGCACATACAGCCGGGCATCAAATTGGACTCCATACGTTAGTTTTGCCAATGCTGCTGTAGTCTATTCAACTAATGCTCGTTAGGTGGGATCATATTAACTTGGATAATGCTGGCCATGACAAGGCACTGGATGACATTGTATGTCCTTTACATCTACCTTTGTGCTTTAATGCTAATATCTTGTAGGAAAAAATGAATGCATGGCTGTATGATGTAATTGGATCGCGATCCAGTTTCGTCAGGCCCCCTTATGGAGCATGTGAAATTGACTGCAGGATGACCTTGACTGGCAATGGGTATAGCATTGTACAGTGGAACATGGACACGCTGGACTGGATCTTTGGAACAGATGATAAGTATGAGTCAACCATTGAGCTCATCAAGAATTGGGTGGGCAACCAGCCCGACATCGATAAGGGTGACTATGCAGGACCTATCGTCTTGATGCATGGTCGGTTCCATACAAGCACCACAGTTGTAACGCAGCATTTGTTGGAACTTTTTACCTCTAAGGGTTTCAAATTTGTATCTATATCAGAATGTTTGGGCTTCAATAGAGAGTAGACCAATAATATCATTTATCATCGACATTTGATACCTGTACTGAGGGAACAAAGTTTAACGTCCAGTAAAATGGCAATCGAAGATCACATCAGTTTCCATCTCCATCTTGCTAGTATGACTTCGTCTGCTCCTGAAAATATGGCTATGTGTAGTCTATAGTACCCTTCTGTATCACAAATTGTTCATACACGCGTTCAATGCGTCAGAGTGTGTAAGCTGCTTCGTCTTAGTACAACGAGTCTTCATAGTCTTCATATATACATATATATATGTTACAGCAGGTATACTCATGTGCAGAAAGAAATATGTACTTGGCATTGTGATGTAGCTCAGCTATCTGAATCACTAGACTTGGAAACTCCGTTCATACAGCCGTCTCAACTCAAAACACTATCGTCAATTTCGACACCAGGACTTGTCCCTATGTAGTTATGCTAAATGGTGACTTAACAGTAGTTCTGTCCGTTGCCGTTGAAGGTTCCAGACTGGTAAGCACCACCAGCGTTACCAAGGCAGTCAGCTACAAATTGTTAGTAACACTTCTTATACTTTCTCCATTCTTGCCAAACTTACCAACAGTGACGAGCTTGAGGTTGTTCTGCTTAGCCCAGTTGATCAAGGCAGGAGTGAGAGTCTGCACCGTGCTGGCGTAGGTCTCGTGCATGAGGGGAATGTGACCGTTTCCACCAGCACCGGCCTGCTGGAACTTCTGCAGGCTCTGCTGTGCCGATTGCCCATTCCAATCACCGGAGTCGACATCGTCGGTGATGACCTTGTATCCGAGCTGCTGCATGGTGGGCAGAACGTTACCGCCGGTGGCGAGGTAAGGAGGTCGCATGTAAGCGGGCTTCTTGCCGATGATGTTTACCAAGGCCTGCTCCACCTTCTGCATCTCCTGCCTGAGTCCGTCGGTGCTGAGACTGCCAAAGTTCTGGGGGTGAGTCCAGGTGTGACTGGCGATCTGGTGGCCAGAGTTGTAGGCCTTCTTGATGGCAGCCTGTTGGTTGTAGATGCAGCCGTAGAGGGTGCCAGTTAGGAAGAGGGTGGCCTTGGCACCGGCGTTGTTGAGGATGTCGACGAGCTGGCTGGTGTATTGACCAGGGCCGTCATCGTAGGCGAGAGCAAGGACACCGGGTCTGGTGCATTGACGGATGACAACACCGGATGCCTGGCGGTTGAAGAGCTCAACGGGGTCCTCGATGGCAGCGCTGGCAACGGTGCCAATGAGCAGACAAGTGCTGACAGCAGCCTTGAGGAATGACTTCATTTTGGGTGAATATGTACGAAAAGATAGATATATACAAAAGTGAAGAATGAGAAGTGATTGACAAGGCAAAGTAATATCGAGTGTTGGTGCCAAGGAGTGTTTATATAGGGATGATCACTGAACGAGGTATTGTTTCAGCAAACAAACTCTCCATTTCAGCCGGCCCGAAACTATTCCTCTCTGAGATCACAGCAATGCATAGGTCAATTAGGCCTTTGACCCAAGTGGGAATGTGTCCTGAAACGCTGCTATGTTGTCTTCAGGCTAAATTCGCGACCCCCTGTGCCCCTAGCAATTAAACCACAAACGGACGGAATAACCGATGATTCGACGGGTGATTTCAGAGGGGGTCATCGATACAGGGCAGCTGATAAAGAGCCGGGCCCTTGATCTATCAGCGCCACGTGGTTCGACAATGCGGAGACTGGTTGTGACATGTTGCCATTCTGAGCTTCAGCTTTGACTTTATTCGATGATCCGGGCATTGTTCCTCCGGCATTGCAGTGCAAGCGGTTAAACTGGGACTGGTTTCATCCTCTCGGAGATGGTTACTCGCTCCACAGGCAGATCCACAGAGAGACATCACTAATAAACGGTCAGCTTCCAAGTAAAATTGTCAATTAACTCGGCATTGAATTTGACATGCCCTCCTTCATTTTACGTATTTTACCCGGTGGCAAAATGCAAAGCTAAGCACAGATATTGAACCCCAGATCTAATATAACCCATTCCCCTCATTCTTCTCAGTACCCCAACCCTCCTCCGTACCGATACTGTAACCTCGTCAACTTAGCCACGCCATTTATGCCGAGCCGGTAGAGTAATCGATCGTGGAGTTGCCGAAAAACCATGCGCATTTCTCGGAATGTCGATACCCGCACGGCTATTCCCAGGCTTTAATGTGTTGTGACCTCATTACAGCTTGGAACCAGGTCTCCGCACTTTTCGGGCGTAAGGATGTCCTCCAACGCGGACAAGATGATCTACATCCGAAGTGTTGACATAGTCGGGGCTGGCTTCTGCCAAGTTTGTCAAGCCGCAAAGACGCATCGCAGTTTCCAGCTCATCTCGTAAAACTTGGATAATGTCAGTAAGGCCGAAGCTGAAAGGTCATTTGGGCTCTGGGTGATGTTGACTTACTATTGAAGGCGTGCTCAACGCCGTCTTCACCGTAGCCTACTGAGTAGGCAAATGGTCTTCCGAGACCAACAGCTGATGCTCCAAGACAAATAGCTTTAAGAACATCGGAACCTCTTCTAAATCCGCCGTCAACTAACACGATGAGCTTATTGAATACTTCAGGGCAGTTCTTTTGAAGCTCCAAGAGTAGCAAAATTGACGGAGGAGCTGTGTCTGCTGCGCGCCCTCCGTGATTGCTGAGAACAATACCTTGTACTTCGTGTTGCATAGCCAATTTAGCATCTTCCCATCTCTGAATTCCCTTGATAATAATCGGGACGTCCACTTGAGCACGGAGCCAAGTAATATCATCCCAATTCAGAGAAGGGTCAATGAACGAGCCCGTCTGACGTGCCAGTCCGGATCCTTTCCAATCTTCCCCGGGTCCGACGTTCTCGCTTTTAACCCTCTCGTCAGCTTCTCGCTTGGACACGACGGGTAAATCTGCGGTGACGAAGAGTGCCTTGATCTTGCCGGTTTTTGTGACCTTTCTGAGTAGGTCTTCGGACAGTTTTCGATTCTTGTTCACGTATAACTGGAAAAAGGCTCGTTCTGGTGTGACGTCAAGAACATCTTCATGCGGAAAGGAAGAGGGTGTCGCCAGTGTTTGAATGATGCCCGTCTTTGCTGCTCCTTTGGCTAATGCGAGTTCTCCTTGTTCACCACCAGTCAATGCTGCACCAGTCGGTGAGATGTAGACAGGCAACTGGAGACTGCACCCAAATAGCTCAGTAGTGGTGTTGACTGTTCGGACATCTCTCATGACTGCTGGCCTTAACCAGATCCGTCCGAGGAATGAGGCGTTCGCGTCACGGGTGAGATTATCGTTCGCTCCTCCGCTGATATATGCCCATTCCTTCTTTGCCAGCGCTGTTGATGCTACGTTCTCAAAGTCGTGCAGGTTGATTATGTCGCGAAGAGGAGGTCTCTCATTGGGATTTCTTGGTTTTGTTTTTGCTTGCCCATTGGCTTCTGATTCCTTGTTCTTGTTGCTAGACACTTTGAGAGATCCGAGGTGATATTTGGCATCTAGTGCTTTCTGTACCAATGAAGGCGCGTGGAAACTGTTGTATTCATCACTCGCATCCTTGCCAGCATATTGATAGATGACTTTCCCATGTTAGCTCATAAGAATCTCATTGTTAGCCAGATGTCGACAACTCACTCTCGGCACCTCCTGGATGATCTGGCGCAAAATTCGTGAAGTCATAGACTTTATCATTGATCGCCAGCCATAGGTCATCCGGCGTGTTATGCACGGCGATATCCTCTTCGGAAAATTCTTTTGACATACTTGAGTTAACTGAGGATCGATATTAGTGCAGTGAGTGGTAGTAACGCCCCCGTCTCACGCGAAAGGCCATTCAACAATGTATTTAATGTATCGGAATTGCCAATCACAAACGGAATTCTGGGATTCAAGTTCCCGGAAACGATATCTCTGTACTCCGATTGGTGGATCTCGTACACCCCGCATTTGGTTCGGGTTCCATCCGAGGTCAAGTCTTGTCCCTCTCGGATGCTACCCGGGAGCCTTTAATGTCTTTAATGGATAAGCTGCAGCCTGCTTTTATTCGGTGAATAGACCGGTATATATTGGAATTTCATTGTGACTTATTTTTAATTGACTCAGAGGTCATTCTTAAAGAATCAGTTCGAAATCTATTTATGACAGCACTTCAGGTTTGATGTTTCAACATCTTGGGCAGGCACCGAACCATTTGCGTACGGGAACTGTTGCTAAACGAATTGACTCTTTGGGACCACCACCACCAAGAAAGCAGAGCAAGAACATAACTTCAATTCGTGTCAGTATCCAAGCCGATAACTCTTGGTAAAACTAAGCAGCAAGCAGGTATCATCACGACTCCGTAGGCAAGCAAGAAACATTATCTTTAGGCCGATGAGAAGACAGGGACCGGACGATCTATAGTCCGAATTGGCCCAGCGACTCTTATCTTAGCATGATTCCCTTATCCAAAGCGGATCACATACCCACCAATAAACTCGTCATTTCGGTATAAGCTAACTCTTTCTGTAATTCACGTCAACTAGCACAAAATGGTACCGAGCAGGTGGAAAGCTGAAGTTCCTGAACTGGCACGCAAGCCAAGCTAGCAGTCAATAGCTCGTGTAGCTACATGTCACTATCTAGATTAGCTGAACGCCTTGAAGGTCTCGATCAACGCCCAAACAGATCGAGACCAAAGCCACGAGAAAAGCATGAGCTCACATGCCTGTCTTAAGTGAACAATAATGCCCAGTGACAATTCTTATAAAGACGGTGTGGTCTGCAAAAGTGTTCTTCCTAATTGGAAATTTTGATAAGCCAGAACCCGGAATCTGAATCCTCGAGTCGTCACGATGGTTAAGATACAGCTTTTCTACTCTTTGGCCTTTGTTGCCTCAACTCTGGCTGCTCCCTCAGGTGTTTTCAGCTCTCTCTTTTCGTCTCTCGACAAGCGAGCTTGCACCAATCCTTCAAACCTGCTTAAAAACGCCGGCTTCGAGTCAAAATCCATCAGTAAGTCTAGTTCGCAACCAGTAACATACAGCCTTGTCCATTATTACCAAGTAAATCCACTTGCCAATGGATAACCCACTAACATGAACCAGAACCATGGGTCTATTCTCCATACTACCCCAAGCTTACTAGCCAGAAGATCGTGACCTCTGGCTACAAGAGCGACCAGGCTCTCCAGATCTCTGGTCTTGCCAAGACACAGAACGACTACGGCTTCAGCAGACTTGAACAGAACTTCACCAACTGCAAGTTTGGAAAGTACGATCTTTCATGGTCCATGTACCTCCCCAAGGGTGCAGCTCAAGGCCTGGACCCTCGCAACCCTGCAATGACTATCTGGGTCTACGACCCCAAGGGCCAGGGCCAAGTAGGAACACTCTCCTTTGGACCCAATTCCTTCAACAGTTCGCTTGGGTACCCCGTGAAGACAGCTACACACAAGGTGAACCAGTGGGTGAACCTCTCGATGAAGCTGCCGTATAACATTAATGTTGGCAAATGTACCTTGGTCATTAACTGGATTGTCCCGGGTCAAGAGACGGGCAAGGGAGACGGGAAGTTGACACTCAAGCTTGACAACTTCGTGCTGAAGCCTTCAAAGTAGAGTAGATATCATTGTAATATCGCTGAGTGAGTCCAGGAGCGACATGTATACACCTGGCCCATCTCGTTGGGTTCGGAAACGAGAAGAACGCTGTACTGATACAGGTAACAGCCTTTATCTGAGGAAAGGGAGTAAACATGCTGAAGAATTTTAATTATAAGGCGAACCAATGTTATAAACTTCTGTCGTCAAGATCTATTTAACTTTCTATGTCAATATGCATATACTACGCTGCAGCTGCAGCTATGAGTGCCGCACCAGTCCCCGAGCCGTCTCTTGTAAGCTCTATTTTTACCCTCGCTTCGTTCGCCTTCCCAATTACTTCAACGTCACGCAGGGCAGTACGCATAAAGCTCTCGAAAGCAGTATGGAACTCAAATAGTGAGCCATCGACCGCAATGTCAATAACCTCATCTGCTAGTTCTGAAGACTCGAGGGTGTCCTTGGAGTCATATGACGATCCACTTGTCGATGTCGGCAATGGCTCCTCCGGGCGTATACAGCCAAACATGCGCCATATAAATCGAGAGAAGATATGCCGTCGGCTGCTGGTCTGTGTTGGTGTCGACTTCTCCTGTATTTGATGTGTATGAGCTCCCAGGCCCGTCTTCTGAGACGTGCCTGAAGTGTCAAGCCGGCCAGATTGTATGAGGATCGCGGCAAGACCTGCGCCTACTAATCGAGCAGACCTTTTTACGATACCAGTAGCCAGTATATGGATAGTCTGCAAGTCCCTCGATGTCACACCCGTTGCTGCTAGCGTGTCGGTGATATATGCCAATGCTGACAGCGAGCTTTCTGGTGTTGACTCTGCTATCTTGGATAAGAATGCACTTTCAATGCCCATATGTACGTAAACAGGGCTTGCATCTGGAAATGCCATGTCTAATGCACCGTTGCGCAATAGGTCCAAGAGCGACAACCGCAGTAGCTCTCCAAGATACATGCCGGAGACCATTTTCTCGAGAAGACCACATCCAGGATTTGATGAAGACTCATCAACGAGTTTGTCGAATCGTGTTCGAGGAAGAACCTTCAGCCCGTCATCCCACGATCCCCATTCAGTGTTGATTACCATGATCCCCTCACCATCAGATCGTTGTGTGCGATCTGTCGTTGTATCGAGTCTCTGGATGTTTGGCATGCGCTCAATATACGCTGCATTTGTGCCGGTTCCGAGGATTATAGATGCCAGGGTAGAGTTCTTTGTTTTCGAGGTGTATGCTCTCGTAAGCAGCGTTCCGACAGCATCGTTGGCCAGAACGCAAACTCGCACTGGTAATGAGATCTCGTCAATCGCTTCCTGTAGTAATGCGCACGGATCTCGACCCAGAGTGCTTGGAATATCCCATCCTTTATCCCAGTGGACGAGGGTACCGCTGGAAATGGAGGTCTGTTCACAAGTGAAGCTGAACGTGAAGCCAAGATTGAAGGAAACCTCGCAACTCTCCCTACCTCTCTCACTTGTATGCTCGCGGAGAAGGTCTTGAATCTTCAAGGCGATGAAATGGAATAGAGGCTTGTGACTTGAGTGTACTCGAATATCATGCGGGACGAAGTGCTTCTTCTGAAACACATCGAACGTCGAGTCGCCATGAAGCGTAACAGCACACACTCGACAGTTTGTACCGCCAAGGTCGACTGCAAGAAAAAGGCCCTTCTCTCGGCCACTTGGGATATGTGTGACGAAAGATGGTATCTGATAAGCATGCTTGTCTTTCAAACCATGTTCTGATAGGTTGGGTCAGTAGATACACACAAGATAGCAAGGCACAACACATACTTATCTGCTTCACAAAGTAATTCGCTATCTCCTGTATTTTCTCGCTCCCAACCTCAAACTCTTGGGCAACCGATTGAACAGTCGCCTGCTGGCTGTCCCCTAAGCCATCCTCCAACATGGCAAAGCAAGACAGACAAAAGAATACGTAAAGATGGAAACAATGAGTACGGTACGCATTGTAGAGGCAAGGTCAAAGACTAATACCAAAACTGTTAATAATTCCGCAGTCAGCTCAATCCTCATTGACCAGGAATGGTGCAATCTCATCGCCAGGCTGCACGGCAAAGTTCGGCCCGGAGGCGGCCAACGCCGGATCGAGTAGCCACATTCGTACTAGACCGGGGATGACTAGTCTGATAAGACACCAGGGAAATATCGGTCACTTCGCCGTTCTCTGCCTCCCCGCACATTTCTTGCTTCATCCACTCTGCATATGCACATCCACTGAGCACACCAGAGCACAGCAAACGTCTCGTCCACTCTGGCACTCGACCATGACATTCGGCGAAGATTCCCGTCCTCTGGACCGCGACGCCCCAGATGAGGCTTCAGCACTCAAGGCCCGCAAGGCTTGCAGTGGGTACCCCCCTGTCTCTGGACCTATTGGACACCAGATGATGAGATACATTGAGTGCTGATTAAGCTGCCAAGTCAACTGCCGAAAGCAGAAGATGAAATGCGTCCTCCAGGGTAGCAGCGAAGCATGCCGTCGATGTCGCCGGGCAGGACTTCCTTGTGTCTTTGTGCCCAGAGCGAATGCAGCTCAGTTGCCCTCACTCTCGGGGACTCTGGATTTAGATTTCAAGAACAACGTCCTATCTAGGTTAAAGGTTGTTGAGGAGAGACTGTCTATTGTAGCCGATGGTGATATGGACTTTGGTGTTGTGGGAATGTTCTCTGGAGTTTCAGATCAGTCACCAGAGCCAACACCTGATGGACCACTCTGGAATGCGATTGTACTCTTACAGAGATGTTCGTCAGCCGTGCCATCATCTATTTGGCAACGTGATGCCATTGAGTCGCTCTGGTCCTCGTACGTTTCCTCTTTTTGCAGTGTAAATGCCATTAGTAACATGTTTGTTCCAGGTTTCATGACAGGATGCCAGGACTACACTTCATGCCCGACAAGCAAACATTTTCGACGCCTCAGCCAATCCTACTTGCATCCATTCTCTATTGTTCAAGCAGTCGTGGACCCCCAGATGTGTTAGAAATAGCACCTCAATTCTTCACAGTTTTGTGCAACGCCATCGCTCAACTGAGCATTCCCAGCAGTGAGATTGGCATACCCCGAGAGTCGACTGTCTCCCAAGAGGAGTGGGCTTTTCAGACTGTCCTTGGTATAGTCCTTGCTGGTTTGCTGACAGAGGGCAATATAAAGGAAACTGGAAACTGGATTGCCATTGGCTATCGACTGATGCTAGACTACTGCCCAGCTCATGTTGATGATACGTCAAGAGAATGGCGCAAACTGTTCAGTGGCATACAGATCGTTGACTTGGAACACTCATCGATCTATCTGTCGTGTCCAGTGATTCCGATTGAAGCACCGCTTCCAATTCTACGCATGTCACCACTGGATCAACTATACAAGCTTTCCCGGATGATGCATACGGGGCTGAGTCACTTTACTGGGCGAAGGCTACCAACTATTTGGTCCTGCTTCCAGGAATCCAGCTTGAGCTACCATGGTTCAGCCACAAGCTTTACTGCCATTGATGGGATCCTTATCAAAGATTGGGCGAAGCAGCTGGATGACTGGCTCCAGGAGTTCAAGGGGAAGATGACAGAACCTGATGACCAAAGTAGCAAGTTGGTTCTCCGCCAGTATGTCCTTCATCGATTACTCGTGCTGTCGATTTATCATCCTGCTCGAAGTGGCAATCTTTGGGCACATAGCATAACGTCAAATGAACAGGAAGAGCTACTCCTGTCAGCAAGGGCGACTCTGAAGCTTCACCAGCATGATGACTCCATCTGGGCTAACTGGGACTTGATCATGATAACCTGGGCGGCCTTGATAGTTCTGCAAGGATTACAAGGAGGAGTGGGAGAGATTGATGGTAAGCATTATTGTGCATATCCGAGTCAAGTACTAACCGTTTCTAGATATGAGAAATATCAGGTTGCACCTTGATATTCTAAAACAGAAGAATGAACCCAAGCCTAGTCTTTGCGATAAGCTTATTGCACGACTCGAGGACAGCCTCCAAGATATCAGCACGCCCGATTTCACTTATGTGCAGCCAGGACATCCTACAGTTATGGACCCCACATTTGATTACTCGTGGCAATTGTTTGATCAAGTAAATCTGCAGCAGATACAATTTCCCGGATAAATAAAACTATCGATCTACCTAGAAAACTTGACCTCACATTCCGACAGGGAACGTGACAGACCGAACCCTCGTCGTGGGCGCTATACGTGATGCCATGTTATCAGGCTTTAGGTCTCCATCTTCATCGCCATCAGCTGTTAGTGTGGGTGATGGAGGCAGGTGGCCCGAGACCTCCCTCTGTCTGATAGTCTTCTCGACTCCATAAAAATACTATACTCGTCAGTCTTGTTGCTGGAGACAACTGGGATCGTGCACTTACGTTCACTGTCTTCACCTTCAACTCGAGTGTAGCATCTCTGTCCACCACAACCATGCTCTTTGGATGTAACTGAAGACATGAGAGTGTGCAGAGATGGCTGACTCCACCCTCAACTGCTTGCTGAAGGGCAATGGCTTTTGATGCCCCCGTGGCAATGATGACGACTTCTCGTGCATCCATGACAGTCTGCACTCCAACAGTCAAGGCCATGTCAGGCACTGCTTCGATATCGTTGTCAAAGAATCTCGCATTTGCAATCCGGGTCTCATATGCAAGAGACTTGATTCGAGTTCGGCTGACAAGACTGGAACCTGGTTCATTAAAAGCAATATGACCGTCTGTTCCTATACCTCCCAGGAAGAGCTCAATGCCACCGAACGACTTGATCTTGTCTTCATAAGCTAAGCACTCTAATAAGAGATCAGGAGCATTCCCATTGAGCAAGTGAATATTCTCTGGTTGGATATCGATATGTTTGAAGAGATTGTGGTGCATGAAAGAATAGTATGACTCGGGATGATCGCGAGGTAGGCCGACGTATTCGTCCATATTGAATGTCACGACATGTTGGAAAGATATTTTGGAAGCTTTGTATGCTTTGATCAAGTCATTGTATATATGGAGAGGACTGCTGCCGGTGGGTAGGCCGAGGACAAATGGCTTTTCGGCTGTAGGATTGAAAGCACGAATGCGATCTGATTATTACAGTATCAGCAGTAGCTCGGGGTCATATGTAAGCAAGCAAAGCTTACTGAAGATGTAGTCAGAGATGTATTGAGATGCCTCTTGGGGGCCTTCGCGGATTACGAGACGCATGTTGGCTTTAAAATGTGGATAAATATTTGAACAATGGTATTCGATGGATAATGTCAGCTTGCACACAGTCTACATTTCGATCTCTCGTCAACTGGTAATTATATCTTATACACTTCTCCTCTATCAACGTGCCAAACTATCCATTGTATCATTGGGCTATGATAGAAGCAAGGGAGAAGCCCGAACTTTGCCGGTGCGAAGATTGAGCCAAACAGAGTTTAATGGCAGTTACTGAACCGGGATACTACGGCCATGCTGCGGTTCCGGCCCCTTAGGCACTAGGGACACTAAACAACTTCAAGTTAGCTCCTTATCGGCAAAGCATAAAAATGCGGCCAACTACCAAACGCCACAAAAAGAACCCCCCTTGGAGCATGAGTCGCGACTGAACCAGATGAACTCTAAATTTCTGAACTCCTCTTTATTGACACAAGCTATGTTACACTATTAATTATCTGACAGAAGCATATTAACCCCATTACTCAGTGTTGCATCCCGCCCCTTGTCACTCTAGCATGTATAAGTCATGTCCAAAGTGACGCTAGGAGTACCCTTGAATCCCTCAGGCACCACGTACGAGATGTTGTAGATCCAGTGATCTCTCAGTGTAGCTCCATAAACGACATCCTGCTTCACCAAACCTGGTGCAGTGACGTTCACATCAAGACAGGGTAGTTTCTCGAGTCCCTTGACAACGTTCTTACCGCCAAGAGTCCAAGGAGGAGGAATACCAGTCAGAGCAAATGTGAAGATGTTGGCTCCATCCTGAGTAGTGTTGGGATAAGACACAGTCAACTTGTTTGCTTCCGCCTTTGCGTTTAAGGTTGAAGCACTGGGGTATAGCGAAAAGAAGCCCATGTATGGGTAAGGCTTGTGCGAGGGGTCAGAGGCCCACTGCACAATAGCTGGGACATACTGGTTGCCTCGGTTCTTGGTCTCGTTTACAGTCTGCCCGCCAATCATGAGCTCAGCACTGAGCCAAGAAGTGACGTTGCGGGGGTTGTTCGAGTCAAGCTCCTCGTATATGGTCTTCTTGATGAACCGTGTGCCCTTCCACTTGCCCTTGGACTTGATGATGGCCTGAGCGTCCTTGGAGATTGTGGGCGCGATGACATCCATGACGAGAGCGAGGGCAGCACCTTGGGCGATATCGTAGAGGAGATCGCCTTCGCCGAGAGGAGGCTGGCCGCCAACACCGCGTCCATAAACGCCCCAGAGAACCATGGAAAGAATCTGAGAGTGAGTGGTGGCATCACGGCTGTAGGCACGATCATATGGTCCAACCATGTTGCCGAGATAAGGGTTGCAGTGAGCAGCAATGTCCTTCCACAACTCTTGCAGGATGAAAACTGAGTTCATGGTCATGGGAGCATCATTGGGACCATAAGCAATGTTGGCCGCAAGAGCCCAGATGTCAATGCCGTAGTAGTTGGGTGCATTGTACTCGGACAGCGAATTCTGGCATCGCTTGAAAAGCTTCAGGAGATCGTTGCCCTGCTCCTTGGCAAAGTTGATCAGGACTTTGTTGTTCTTGCGCTTTCCGACCCAGCCAGTAGTGAGAGCTCGCATGGTGGCTGGGTTGGAGTAACCGAGAATCAGGTTGTCGTCCAACGGGAAAGATCCGTTGCGACGCATTCCTCCAATTGCAGCAGCCTCAAGAGCATCTTCGATACGAGATTCAAGACCAGCTGGTAGAAGGTGTCCAAACTCCTCGACAACTTGGATAAGTTGAGTACTGGCAAAAGATTAGCATCTAAAATTTATAACTGATAAGGAATTGCTGTGACTTACCCGACGAATTCTCTCCAGTTGGGATCATAGGTTCCATAGATACTGGGAGGGTACAGAGGTCCATTGGGGGTAGGGTCAGGCTCATCCGGTGAGAGCTTGAAAGTACCATACCAAGCTGAGCTAAAGTTGCTGTTCAGCTGGTTTGCCAAGCTGGTAACAATGTCAGTAAGGTCATCTTAATGAGGTTGATGAGAATTTGACTTACACATTCTCAATGGCCTTGACAGCAGTCTTCAAATCATCGCCCTTGGCACGATGCAGAAGTCCCGGAATATGCCAGGCCGTGAAGCGTATAGACCATTGGCCATTGTCCTGGTACCAGACATAACCATAGCTTGAGTCATAACGCGAATCCGATACTGACATAGAGTAATCGAACAAGCTCTGCGCAGCTGTATTTTTTGTCAACACAAGTTTCACTAGTAGAACCTTGAAACAAACCTGGTGTGAGCTTCTGACTATTGCTGTTACGCTTAGCCAAACTCGCCGCAGACGCCGCAGAGCCAAAGGCCAAGAAAACAGTAGCGAGTGACAGAAGACCCATATTGAATATCTCAACGTGAAGTGATACAGCAAAAACTATCAATGGACCTGCTGGCGAGAGAAATGAGTGGACAATCAGCCCCTCTTAACATGACTCCGGATCAACAGCGTCTTTCCCCAGATCGTTGACCAGACCTTTGGGAATAGGATGGGCAAAACCGGCGAATGACACCGGCGGTTTTGACCCATCTTGGGAACTTCTCCGCATTCTGACCCTGCCCTTTCATTGTCTAGACTGGATTAATCAGGTCAGGGAACAGCTGATGAACGGTCACACCACACTTGATAGCGGCCCCCATCGAAAGCTGGGGCTGCAAAAGTTCATGCGGGTTCAATGATCAGTCTCCGAGTGGATCACGGAATTGATGCGCAATTATTCCGTTCGTTTTAATGGACTTGTTGAAGAGATAATTCTTGCATATTGCTGTGCTGTAGCTACGAGGATAAATCCATGCCAGCTTGTCAATAATGTGGTCTTCCTACGGGAATGACTCGGATCCAATTACTTGAGCACGCAAAGCCCAAACTCTAAGCCTCGTTCCTAAACGAGGGACTTATTTTCGCGTGGAATTTCGGCTCCGACTACTTGGTTGGACCCTGGTTAGATGATAGGACTAACCTCGCAAGCTAGAAAACGAAGCACGAGATTGGCTCCGGCAAAGTTCGGTAGACTCTCCGATGCTAATCACTTCCATCCTTGTCTATCGTGGTCTCGTGCACTCTGGGGACTAAGCTAGTTCGGCCCCATGGGGGGCCCGATAATAGCAACGTCGCGGGGAACACCGGCCCACAAGAGATACGCAGATGGTAGATAATGCTACCTTGCCTCCCCTCTCTTCGTTTACACGTCTCCAGCTAAACCCTCGTCTCATCAAAGTATCAATAATGGTTCAAGCACAGGCTTCTCTTGCCCTCGATGACCAGTTGGCCGCTGGCTGGGTTGGCTGGCTGACCAACAAGGGCATCCTCAAACTCAATGCGATTCTCTGTCTTTCGCTCATCTCGAGTTATGCCACTGGTTATGATGGAAGTAAGTACCCAGCCTAATCAGTTGGTTTCAGTCCCCTTACTAACCGCTTCATAGGCATGATGAATGGCTTGCAGAGCTTGGATACGTGGAAAGCATCCTTCAATAATCCCGATGCCAACAAACTCGCTATGTAAGTCTTGACCGTTGAGGCTTAAAACTTGGCCATAACTGACATGACCTACTTCAGCCTGAACGCAATCCAGAACATCGGTCAACTCGCAGCTTTGCCATTTTGTGCCTGGTTCTGTGACAAATATGGTCGTCGCCCTGGTCTCGTGGTTGGAGCGACTATCATGTTTCTCGGAGTTGGTCTTCAAGGTGGAGCCCAGAATACGGGCATTTTCATTGCTGCTCGAGGTATTCTCGGTTTCGGCCTGGCTTTGAACATCACAGCTGCGCCTGTTTTGATCATGGAGTTGGCGTATCCCACTCAACGAGCGCCCATGGTTTCTATTTACAACACTCTTTGGGGTCTTGGTGCTCTATCTGCAGCTTGGATCACGTACGGCACCTTCAGAATCAACAGCGACTGGGCTTGGCGCATTCCTTCCATCCTTCAAGCGCTGTCCAGTTTCTTACAGCTTGGTCTATGCTTCCTCATTGACGAGTCTCCTCGATGGCTGGTAGCTCAAGAGCGTGAGCCTGAGGCCGAGAAGCTTCTTATCAAGTATCACGCCAACGGAGACAGCAACAATCCTGCCGTGGCTGTCGAGATGGAGGAGATCCGAACTGCCATTCGCTTGGAGAACGACGCTATGAGCTCCACCAGCTACCTCTCTTTCTTCAAGACCAAGGGTAATCGCCATCGTTTCTTCATCATTCTCGCAGTCGGTTTCTTCAGTCAATGGAGTGGCAACGGCCTCATCAGCTACTACTTGACTTTGATTCTCAACTCGATTGGCTACCGATCTCAGGAGACACAAACACTCATCAACGCGTTGCTGACCGTCTGGGGATTGTTCTGGGGTGTTGTGTTTTCCCTTCTTGTCAACCGTATTCCTCGCCGCGCCCTGTTCCTTTTCTCGACTCTTGGTTCTCTGGCAACTTACGTTGTCTGGACAGCCCTTGAGGCGACATACGAGATGTCAACTGACCTCAATGAAGATGGAACTGGAGGCCCAAGTGGCATCGCCAAGGGTGTTCTTGCCATGATCTTCCTCTTCAACGTCTTCTTCACAGCAGGTTGGGGTGTTCTCCAGGTCACTTATGTTGTCGAGATCCTTCCTTTCAACCTTCGTGCAAGAGGTCTTGTCTTGTATAACCTGTTTGTGTCTTGCGCTCTGATTTTCAACCAATACGCCAATCCAATTGGTGTCACCAACTCGGGCTGGAAGTATTACATCACTTACGATGTCTGGCTGGCTGTAGAGGCTATTGTCGTCTACTTCCTGTTTGTTGAGACGCGTGGCCTAAGCCTGGAGGAGACAGCATTGGTGCTTGATGGCCCCGAGATGGGAGATAGACTTGTCGGAGAGGTTCTGAAGAACACGGAGAAGACCATTCAAGTTATGGAAACCGAGAAGCGAGGATCCATATAGGAAGACCGGGGTAGTGAAATTATGTAGGGATACCAGGCCATAGTATAATTAATTAAGGCTTTGATTATAAGCATCATCATTCTGTTACTTGAGGCTAAAACTTGTGACATGTCAAAAAGGGACATCGAGCCAGCGTACAAAAGATTTCAACCAATTCAAGCGTTCGGAAAGTGATATGCACATAACACATTTTCTTAAGGTTCTGCTCATCTGAAACCAGTTTTCAAGGAAGCTGTGATTGCTCACAAAGCATCCCTATCTTGAATTCTCATCATGCTGACTACTGTGAAAATGCGGTTACCTAACCTGTAGTGTTTATGCTAGCTTCACAAATGAGGGGTTTCTCGCACTTCACTCGAGTCATTGCTGTAGAGGGTCGGCTCCCCGGCCTTTTTCGGCGAAAGTGGAGACTTCCATCTTATCGTCCCCTCAATTGTCCACCAATTGTCATCACTGAATTCCATAGCAGGCTTTCAGTCTTATTAGCGTGCCTATAACTTCATTGCTTCTCAACGCACGCATTTACAGCCAAGCCCTGGTTTCATTTCAGCAAGGGTCAATTCTCCATCATCGGTTCGACCATGGACAAGCCAGATTACGAAAATCTCGAGGTGATACAGAGGAACAGGCTTGCTCCCAGAGCCTACTGGTTACCTCCTACGCATCTCCTGCTCAATGGAACATGGGACTTCCAATATGCCCCAACGCCCTTAGAAGCTTCTGAATATCCCCCAAAAGACGGAAGTTCTGAAGAGACCTGGTCCCCGATCAATGTTCCCGGCCATTGGCAGTTGCAAGGACATGGCTATCCCCACTACACCAATGTCCAATTTCCGTTTCCATCAAACCCTCCTTACATACCAACCGAGAACCCCACGGGGACCTATCGGCGACACTTCAAGGTCCCTACTGAATGGGACAGCACATCTCAACTCAGACTGCGTTTTGACGGCGTTGACAGCGCGTATCACGTCTGGCTGAATGGCTCCTTTGTCGGATATTCGCAAGGGAGTCGCAATGCTGCCGAATTTGACATCACAGACATCGCCAGGAAGGACAGTGACAACGAATTGATAGTGAGAGTCTATCAATGGTGCGAGGCGTCATACATCGAGGACCAAGACCAGTGGTGGCTATCAGGCATCTTCCGCGATGTGACTTTACTGGCACTCCCTGGACAATCGAGGATTGAAGACTTCTTTGTCAAGACAAACCTCGGTGAGAGCTACAAGAATGCTGTTCTCCAAGTTGAAGTCACCTTGGAAAAGCCGGAAACTTCATCCCTTGATCTTCTGCTTGTTCTTCGAGATTCAGGTGTCGAAGTGAGCTCAACACGCAAGACAGTTGATGCCAACAAGACCAAGTTTGAAATTCCTGTTTCGAACCCAAAGAAGTGGACTGCTGAAAGCCCCTACCTTTACCAGCTCGAGATCTCTCTCCAGACACAAGGAGGAGAGCCAATTCAGAACATTAGACAGAACGTTGGCTTCCGCAAGGTCGAACTGAAAGACGGCCTCATCACCGTCAACGGCTCACCAATCCTCCTTCGGGGCACGAACAGACATGACCACCATCCTATCCATGGAAGGGCGGTTCCATACGAGTTTCTCAAACAAGACTTGCTGCTCATGAAACAGCACAACATCAATGCCCTCCGAACTAGTCATTATCCTGGCCAGCCCTGGCTGTATGACTTGGCCGACGAGCTAGGATTCTGGGTCATGGACGAGGCTGACCTGGAGTGTCATGGCTTCTATGACGTCGTCACCCAGCACGTCACACCTGCTCCATATCTGGATTATGAGGGAAGCAAGGAGGAGTTCTTCCCCAAAGCAGCACAATTCACGTCTGATAATCCCGAATGGCGTGAGTCTTACCTCGACAGGATGGTACAGATGGTGCAGAGGGATAAGAACCATCCTTGTATTTTCTCGTGGTCCCTTGGCAACGAGTCCTTTTACGGTGTCAACCACGTCGCAATGATCGAGTATGCACGAGGTATTGATGACCGACTTATCCACTACGAAGGTGACATCAAAGCACAAGAGACTGATATGTACTCTTACATGTATCCTGATCAAGATCGACTCAAGAGACATGTCGAAATCGACGGCATCAAGGATGGGCAATGTCATTGGGAGAAGCCTGTTATTCTTTGTGAATATGCTCACGCCATGGGGAATGGTCCAGGCGGCCTTGATGACTACCAAGATGCGTTCCGCAAGTATAAACGTCTTCAGGGTGGTTTCATCTGGGAATGGGCCAATCACGGTCTTCTGCACAAGGATGGCTACTATGCTTATGGAGGTGACTTTGGTGACGAGCCCAACGATTCCACCTTTGTCATGGATGGTCTCTGTAATAGCGAGCACAAACCGACGCCAGGCCTGATTGAGCTGAAGAGGGTGTTCCAGCCCATCAACTTCAAGTACGAGGAAGGCAAGGTGTTTATCACTAACGAGTACGACTTTATCGGTCTTGACCATTTGGAGGCGAAGTATGCAATCAAGGCATATGGCGACGAGTAAGTAAACGTGCAGCTTTAGCGAGATCGGGCTAATCAAGGGTAACTAGGCTGTCCTTGCTGGAGTCGGGCACCCTCGAAGTTCCAAGCGTCCGACCGTGGGATACAGTAGAGCTTACTCTCCCCGCCGACCTGACTAAGTACTCGGATCATGACAAAGAAGTGTTCTTGAGTCTCTCGTTTACTCTCAAAGAGTCTACCTTGTGGGCACCAGCTTCACATGAAGTGGCATGGTTCCAGCACAAGATCTCCGCCGACAGACAACCCAGTGTCACCGCCAGTCTTTCAGCTTCTGGAAGTGTCAAGGTTGTCGAAACCCGAACCAAGGTTGAAGTATCCGGCTCGGACTGGGAAGTTCACTTCGATCATGTGCGAGGATACGTCACTAAATGGGCTCGCGGGTCGGATCTTTTGGAAGTTGATCCAGTAACTCGTGCGGCAATTTATCCATGCTTCTGGCGCGCGCCGACAGACAATGATAAGGATAGCGCAGTCAGTGTTTGGAAAGACTATGGTGTTCACCGAATGACTTCTCAGTTGAGATCGTTCAAGGTCGAAACCGACAAAGACGACTCAGGTGTCAGTATCGAGACCAAGACCTACTGTGCGCCACCAGTTTTGGGATGGGGATATGACATTCACACCGTCTACCACATTTCCTCAAAGGGCGCCTTGTCGATAAAGCTTGACCTCAACCCTAGAGGAGTATTTCCAGTCGATGTACCAAGAGTTGGTCTAAACATCAGATTGCCCAAGAGTCTCAGTCAGGCCTCGTGGTTCGGTCGAGGTCCAGGTGAGTCTTATCCGGATAAGAAGCACTCACAAGCTATTGGAATTTGGTCTTCGCCTGTTGATGACCTTGAAGTTCCATATGATGTGCCCCAAGGTAATGGAAACAGGATGGATACGCGTTGGGTGCGCCTTGTGGATGCCGACGGTCACGGAATTAGAGCTTCCAGGGTCGATGCCGCGACCTTTAACTGGACCGGCAGCCGTCTGTCAGACCAGACTATCGAGGACGCAAAACATCCTTGCGATCTAGTTCGCGAAGATGCTACGCTTCTTAATCTAAGCCCGAGGGTAGCTGGTGTTGGTAGCGCGACATGTGGACCAGGTGTGCGGGACGATTTGTTGGTCAAGGTTAAGCCTGAGTCATACGGATTTGTACTAGAAAGCATTTAAATCAAGTAAATACATGGCACGTGTATCATAGAACCATCTTGAATAGTCAATCTCTTCTAAATTAATTATACTGTCTTCTATAGTCCTACTTCAGACAGCTTCCAAGTTGTTCTGCACGACATTGTAGCGTTCCTTGCTTCAACATCAATGTCCAACGGTTCCCAAATATATCCAGACTTGTCCAGCTCATTCTTGTTCCATCTGTCGCCCATGTAAATGAATTTGCCAGCGTATGTTCGAAGGACGAATGTGGTCTGGGAATTGCAAGTTTTACTGCCCGTTGGCGCAAAGGTTGAAGGCTTGGACCACGATCCCTTGAGGTCCTTGGTCGTTGTATATTGGTTGTCATTCTGGAAGCCTTTAGCATATGAAACAGACCTGAAAGATAGTGATGCGGACATACAGTAGACCAACCGGTCAAGTGACTTCCAAAAAAGTAATACACTCCCTTGGTTTTCACAACAGCTGGTGCTTCTAAGGCTGACATGAATGAGTATGGAATGGTAGCGACCAAAGAATCAACCACGGTGTAGTTGTCAGACAGCTGGAAGAAGTGGGTGCCTTCTTTTCTATCTTCAGCAACAAGATAGGCAGTACTGTCATCATCAACAAAAAGGGTCATGTCGCGAGCAATGTGGCCTTCTGGTCGCAGGCTGCCGAGGTACTCATAGTCTCCACAGGGTGTGTCAGACACGGCAACACCAGACCGGGCGTCCCCGTAGGTCGAATTGTCAACGTGCATCCACATGACATATTTTCCCGTCTCCTTGTTGTATATAGCCTTTGGGCGCTCAATCACACGATCTGGCGCTAGGTCTGGGTGAGGATTGGTGTTTGTTAGAAGATTGTTTTCAAACTCCCATGACAGTAGATCTTTGGAACTGTAGCACTATTCATCTTTGAGCTATGTGCTGAGAGGCTGGCTTTTGGGATGATTAGGAATATACTGCCACACTGTTGAATAGGTTGCCTCGAGGATTGCTGGCAGTTCTTGTCTTGTTTTCCCCAATGAGTAGTAAGTGCCATTGACCTCAAGCAGACCAGCGCCATGGGCTTGTAGACTTCTCCCGTCGGTGTCATATAAAGGGGCTCCCGGTCTGATGACGCCATTGGAAGCTGCCGCCGTAGTAAAACAGCCGATCAAAAAAAGAGCTGGAAGCATGATATCAAGGTCTATTTTCTTTCTTGGTGATGCTGCAGTGGTATTTGATGCTGGAAGATCAAACTTATGATGCGCTTTGCGTTATGCATTTAAATATGTCTTGTTGCCATTGAGAGATCCATCTCAATTTTCACACTTGCCGAGACTTCATCCGATTCCCGAGAGGTCGGAGCCACAGCTGATCTTAGATTTCGTCAATGACTTCTTGCTACTTCACCTCAAGGCTTACCCCACAATCCCCCAACGGCGATCCTCGTATTCGAAGTGTGGGGTACAGGAACAAGTGCAGGGGCATCAACTACCTATTCTCAGTTCGAACTTGCTTAATTAGGTTAGCCATCCGATTAGAATCTCCAGGGCTTCAGAAAGTAAACCGTTGTCCATTTGCGATATCGCGCAACATTTCCTCCACTTGTCGATTCTAGCACTTGATGAGGTTAGCGAGATCAAAGGAGAACGCTACTTGAGTAATTCAATAGACATGCAATAGACTAGCCCTGCATTGGAACCTCAGTGTGTTTGATCATCTTAGGTACTACGGATCTAACTCATATCGGTCTAGGAGATAGTTACTCAATTTATCGTAGGTGGTGTCTCTAGGGTTGAGGATCGACAAATGCCGCTGACCTTGTTGGACAAGACTAAACTGAATTCCAAGCTCGGGTCCAGTCGGATAATTAGTGCGATGCATACTACTTTCTGGATGGCCTTGGATTCGGGCATCGGGCTATATCCTGTTTGAGCATAGACTACTTATATAACGAATTTGCCATCTGCCGCCTTAGTGAACTTCCCCATGGGGTTTGTCGCATTGACCCCTTTAACATACGAGGAATTGGGGAGATGACCAATTGGTTCGAGTGAAAATTGAGGGCGAAGGCTGGAAATGAGGTCGATGCTGGTGTGTTGATGCTTCCGAACAGCAAGTTCATTTTGCTGGCGTCGATTGGCCTGGAGCTGCCGAGGTCATGATTCCAGAAGGTCTGCAGTATCGCTCAGTCGAGCAGATTGTGTCCAAGATAAAGAGTGTCGGCTTCAACGCTGTGCGCCTGACGTATGCCATTGAAATGGTTGATCAGATATATGATAACGGTGGTAAAGACATCAGCATTGAGACCGCCTTTGTCGATGGGCTAGGATTAGAAAATGGAACCTTGGCTCTCGTAAAAGTGCCCGAGAATAACCCATCTTTCACCAATAAGACAACTTGACTTTAGGTACAGATAAACACATCATCTGCTCGTGGATTATATTAATTAAAGCCTAGGCATTTGTCTCAATTGCTGAAGAACAGACCAAAGCAATAGATCCGTATCCTCCTAAAAAACCACGTTTCTAGGGCAAAAGTGGTGTTGTTCCGGCTCAGACGGCAATACCTAGTGGGGCGATAGCCAAATCAACGTCGCCAACTGGCTGCGCGGGTTAAGCTACATGGCAACTCATGTAAGTCAGAACTACAAATCACAGTTCAATCGCTTATGCAGACAAGGGAAAACAATGGACAGGACTTGTTGCAATGTCACTTCGAAATGAGCTTCGGAACGTGGAAAACAAATCTGCCCTGCTCAAAACATACACTTGGCAGACATGGTATAAATACGTGCAGCAGGGTGCAAAGGGCATCAACAATGCTAATGGCGACGTCCTGGTCTACCTTTCTGGCCTTGGCTAGACACATGGATCACCCCAGTCTTCACACAAACAGCACTGACACCTGGCAAAGAGGTTTTGGCAAATCTGCCTTTGCAGGATTCTCTAACAAGCTTGTCCTTGAGATTCACAACTATGAAAAGACGGTTGGCAGCTGTGCAACTCTAAAGAATCATCTCTACACCAAAGGCTTCCAAGGTATGAACTCGACTGATGGTGCGACGAAAGCCGTCTTTCCTGTACAGCTCACCGAGTGTGGCCATCTGATGGATGCCACGACCTGGCAGGGGGTCTACTCGACTTGCTTGAGGAACTATGTTGGCTCCCTCAAGGCCAGTTGGTTTATGTGGGTGATTGCTGGAAGCTACTACACGCGTTATGGGAAGCCGGATAATGATGAGCTATGGGGTTTGTTGAATCATAACTGGACGGATTGGAGGAACCCTGATTTTGTAAAGTCGGCGCTGATCCCGTTTATCCGTCAGACTCTTGACAGTTAGGTTACTGTATATGGATTATTGGGTTTCATGATCTAACATTCTTTATAATTACTACTCTTGAAGCCACTTTCCACCTTTCATTACTGGCTGCATACTGTCATTGAACTCATAAACAATTGGTATCCCTGTAGGGATATTCAGCTCCACAACCTCTTCGTCCCCCAAACCATCGATAATCTTTACCAGTGCACGAAGTGAATTGCCATGAGCCGCAACAAGCACAGCCTTGCCAGATCTCAAGTCAGGAATGATGCACTCCTTCCAATACGGTTCCACGCGTGCCACCACGTCTTTCAACGATTCTGTTCTTGGGGCTTGGATGGATTGGCCCTGCAAGCGTGTATGTTTGAGTTGCTTCTGGTAGACATCATCAGACATTGGTGGTGGTTGAACATCGTATGAGCGCCGCCAGATCTTGACCTGCTCATGACCGTATTTCTCCGCTGTGGTCTGTTTATTAAGGCCTTGTAATGCGCCGTAGTGACGCTCGTTGAGTCTCCAGCTTTTCGTAATGGGAATCCAGTGGCGGTCTGCTGCATCGAGTGCAATATTGCCTGTTGTGATTGCACGTCGCAGGAACGAGGTATGGCACAGGTCTGGTAGGTGATTATGTATCTGTGATGGTCAGCTAAT
>JAAQPG010000815.1:0-23778 GCA_013186905.1 Fusarium udum | reverse complement strand
CCGGCTCGAGCCAACGGGTAGAAGGTTTCAGACTACGAATTTGGGGCAGGACAGGGACGGTCCGAGCGGTAACGGCCTAAACCTGGGGGACCAATGTCCAAGCTTCATTCTTCAATGATAAGGTTTGCACTAGTGGCCGCCCTGCCGATGCCGGATTCGCGGGGTGACGGGCTGTAAACTATTGATGTTTTATAGCAAATAGTTGGGCAATAAGTATGCAGGTCTATTGTGGCTGGACCCTGGGGTGAACATCTAGTCTATCGGGGAACATGAGGCTGGCTGAGATGGCGCATCTAAGCTCTTTCGCGTAACTTAACATCCGACTAACGAAGGTATTGCATATCCCGAAAAATATCGCTACGAGCTCTACGGATAAGAGAGCTTCAGTCAGCTCGTCCAGAGGCATAGCTCGGGGAATCCTTGCAAGCGATCAGCTTCGACCGTGCTAAGTGGCGTGCTGAGCAGCTACCCACGAGCGTCGAGACCCTGCAGCTATGAGAAACTAAAGAGCGACAAGCGTTCGGAGCTGCAGCCTGCACAAACTAGACTAAATTGGTATTTTCAGCTGTAGAACTATAGCATCGAATAACAGTCTTTGGACAGAACTTTGCGTGATTTATCTTTTTTGGGACAGTTCCTTAGGTATCGGTGGCAGAAGGAGCGCATGATCTGATCTAGACTGGTCAGCTACCTACGAATCTGGATTGCGAGCATTGGAATCGAGTTATCGAATCTTCTATCCTAGGTGTGGAATTTGGATAATTTGGCTGGTTGGCTCTCGTTATCGCTAGATTGGATCAAGCTCGACGGTCTAGATTTGCGCCCAGCTTTGGGCCCCGAGATGTATTCCACCAATAACTACTTGTAAACAAATCTACTACTCGGTAAATCAACCTGACACTAAAACACAATATTGGGGATTCCACAACTCCATCCACCACTGCTGCTAACCTCACAGGCCAACGTCTCCCGCGCCAAACCCCTACCAATCCGAGACCTTGTTACTGATCACTTTGGGCAGCCACTTCTTACGCCCATAGCTGTACTGATGCATGGTAATCTTGGGGCGTCCATTCTCTCCCTTTCCAGAAGCGAAAACCTTGATATCCGTCTTGTCAGGCCAGGTATGAATGCAGGCCGTCAGCGAGGCATCCTTATCAACATACTGCCTCCCATCCTCCTCGAAGCCAAAAATGCCGTGCTCCCAGTCAGTGCTAGAGCTGAAAGCGACCTCTTGTATATAGCCCTTGTTCTCACATTGTCCCTTTTCAGCAGCAATGACGTAGACGCGGATCTACAGGGTCAGAGTGTTTCACACAGGCTGGGATGAGACTCACTTCTGTGCCGTTTTCTCCCTGCCAAGATACTGCGGCGATTTGTCTGCTGCCGCACTTGACCTTTAGGTCTCCGTCTTTGGATTTGACGAGTTTAGGTTCATAGTCGTCCGTTTCCGGTCCAGGAGATTTAAGGTAGCAGAGCTGGTGATTAGAGTTGACAAAGAACACATATGTCATGCCCTTGACATCGACTGCAGCGATGTCCCTGGGGAGCTCTTTGAATGCCTCTGTGGATGTCATGACTGGTAGAAGCTTTGTATCGCAAATTTCACTCGCTAGTAATTCTGGTGATGGCTGTATGTTGAATGCGATGGTATGAGAAACAATTATTCAAGCTCATGGGTCGAGGAAAGCGCCTCCTTTTATAGATTTTTGGAGCTCACTCATGTATGCTTTGGCAAGTCCTTCAACATCCCTCGTGCATGCAAAGGCATCACTCGCATTGGCTCTTCGATGTGGCTATAGCTATAGAAAGAGGCAGCTCGTTTCAGAACGACTTGACCGCGATTCAAGACCAGAGTAATCAGACGATATGCCTTATTCGCGGCTTGGTGTTAGAGCTGGTAGTATGGAGGCTGGCTAACCTGATCAGCGAACTCGCACTCGGATCTTTGAATGCATATGCGTCCAGCCCGACACTAATCTCGTCACATCTCGATACTTTAGGAACTACTGCATGTTGTTGTTTTGTGAATCTATCTGTGTGGCTGCTCTGCATGGCGTCCGATAGCTTCTCTCGTAATGCATCGAGACTTGTGGCATGCCGTAAAGAAGGCCTCAAATGCACCAGTCAAGACGGGACATAAGAGACTCACGACGAGTTCGCCTAATACATCCAAATTCAGTGATTCAGCTCAGCGATGTAATGGTGATTCCACTATCGCCTGAATTATGTCCCTCTGAGGCGCTTGTAGCTGGATCGATATGCACTAGACCAGCCAGCTCGAGCTACCATGGGCAGCACATTGTGCGCCAATTGTGTGTGTATGCAGGTCTTTTGGGGCGTAGCTGGTTTCCGAAAAAGAATGATCAGCTCTCAAATTGGATGAGGGGAAACGCCAATCGTGCCCGTTTGAGACCCATTTTGAACCGTTGTCCGCTGTGGCTTGGTCCTAATCAGTCTAGACTGTAGATAGCCGGGTTCGCTACGCGTCATACCAGCCAGCCTCAGTTGAGACTAGCCAGCCACTTTAGCAATATTGCTCTCCTCAGAAGTGCATTTTGGGGTAAATGGGCTGACTTCTTGCAGTGAACTGCAGCTGTAGATGCACTATCGCATGCAATCTATAACTAGCATCGTAGCTATCACCTCACATAGTTCGATAATTGCTTTAGCGCCGAAGTACGCAGGACCTACGCGACTCTGCAGCAGACGCCCCAGGGTCCATTGAAGGGGACTCTGTACGGCTGAGATTTAGCCAAACTCAATTCATTTGAGAGAAACTGCAGGCTAGGAAGGGTTCATTGCTAGGCCAGACTTTGAACAGCTGGCTTGGACCCTGGATAAGCTCTCTAGCTCGACAGAGCTATCAAGCTGCCTTTCCGTCGAAGCTGAGGTCGTCCTGATAATCCCCCCGTCTCCTCATTCTTTTTAAACCAGCCAAGTGAAGCTACAATCGCAAGTCTTCTTCCATCTCCATTCTCTTTCTCATCATTTCGCACTCTCACCAAGCTCTTCGCAATGTTCGCACAATCTCTGTCACGCGCCGCCATCGTGGCTACTCTTTGTTTCGCAGGCCTCGCGTCTGCTGTGAGGCGTAAGTTATCTCCAGACGTGGCTCCAGACCACAATCATACATGGGCCTTCAGTAACAAAGAACAGAGTCTGGCGATCCCAGTCCTGCTATCATCTCTGAATCGAGCTCGACCACTACCGCGAGGGTGGGTGAAACTAAGATCGGCAAGCCGGACGACAAGGTGATGGTACCTTGCGCTGGCCACATCACACAATGTGGTGTTGAAGATCAAGCCAAGGTTGTCTATGTACCGATTTCCACCAAAACCGTCACCAACAAGATTCTCACAACCGAGGTCGTGGTAAGTTTCAGTCGCAAACTCCTTATGCTCAAGACAAACATGTTAATGCAGAGATCAGACCCTTCCAACGTCAACCAGGATTATCAAGAGCGTTAGAGTTAAAACCGTCACCAACAAAACCAAGGGTCAGTACATGCCAGCCCCGATCCTACTGTGTGGTGATAAGAGACTGATCTTGAATGCATCAAGGCCATTGCCGCACGACCCAGTATCTTCCAGGTAAACCTGTTGAGGTCACAGTCGATGTCATAGTTGTCAAAACCGAGGAAATCCAACCCATCTACAATACTACCACGTGGGTTGTCAGTAGGGTTACCGAGAGTGCTATCGAGCAATGTTTCCTTGAGAATTACACTATCCTCGGACAAGGTCTGGGAACACAGGGAGGCCCAGATACTTCAGCGACAGCTGCGGCGACACCTGCGAGCTCATCCGATGCATCTGTCCGCTCATCCGACAGCGTTAGCCCTGCCGCGTCTACACCTGCAGCATCGGATGAAAGCCGCTCAGATGATGATTCTGCCCAGAGGCCTTTGGACACAGATGAGGAGCGACCCGTAATCGTCGGAGCAGATGGAGATATTTCGGAGTAAAGTTCTAGCCAAGGTATTACTTGATCATCAGTCAGTCCATGGTGTCCGAGAAGGCTTGGCCAGCAGCCAGGGTTTTGTGTTGAGCCATCAGGGTTAAATATTCTGTGTATATAGAGTATGGCTATCTTGCAACGTGTGTTCTATAAAATCAGCTTTTAATTAACTTGTCTCGATAATGTAGTTATTTTCTCAGATTACTAGGTTAGCACAACTTTCTAGTATTAAAAGTCTCTGGAATATTACAACTCCGGGGCGCAGAGAGAATCGAGTTGTATTAGTGATATTGTAGCACTCCTACAGAACTCATGACTATGATCGCATTAATGGACACACACAACAGTTAGCTTGGTGCTTCTCTAAACGCCCGAATCAGAAACTTACTAGGTTTTGTAATCACATGCTTATCCCTTGTTCTCTTAACGGAAATGGGCCTCATGTTCCTCTCCACCTCCTTTCCTCATATTGGTAAAGTTGTTCTTGCCTGAGGGGAAAAGGACTTGGCGGCCTCGGCTTATCAGACCATATCTTATGACCATGCAAGGGAGAAAAGTGATCAATGTGGCCTGGTTATCCGACCAGGAAGAGTAGTAGATAATCTACACTAAAGCATCACTCATCTTTCTACCCATGCCACGACAGCTCTTCCCGAGGCACCGTCGGGTATATCATAGTAGGGCCGACTATGGCACATTGCTGTCGATAACTTCCTTGATGACTAACTTGATCTATTGTTGCAATATATAGCATGGGCTGTAAACTGATCTGAATGCTTAAATGTTTCGCAGGTGATCAAAGAAGCGAAGGTAGAGAAATGCCTACTAGCCGCGATCCTTTCGATCATAGCATCTTCCATGTATCTAAAAGAGCTCTGGGCTATAGGAACATGTAAAGATCAACTCTGTTTTCAGGTTTAAGACAACGGAACGGATAGGTAGGGAGTGAATGCTCATCCATCCCGGAGAATAATAAGCCTGCTACTATAACTACTTTTGTCTATCTGCATAGACCCCTGAAACTCCCATTTCTCCAATTTAATAAGTTCCTGGTAGTAACATATGATCTATTGTTCGATACTTGTAATAGACTCGTATGTCCCCATGCTATACGCTCCGACCTTCACTGTTGGTTGGTCTTTGCGGGGACCCCACACACGAACCAGGCTCCATCCCTAGGTTCTAATTATATGAATCTTAGGTAGCGAACTACTTCCAAGTTCTGCCGAGTCAATGATCCGACGATGCTAGTACTGGGGAGCTCATGACCTTATAGTTGAGCGATGGTGTCGCTTAAATCTAACCTTAAACTTCATCCTCCGGCAACTTCATCAGAATCGTCGCAATGCCTAGATAGTCCAAGATAATAATGTTGCATTCAGTTGCGTTTCTCATTCCTCCCAATCTTACAAATCAAATAGACTACTCATAGCCCTATCGAGAGAGGGTGTAGGTTACATTCGGCTCTTTCATATGGTATAGGCATGTCTTAGAGTCAGGGCATATCCACCACCCAGACCTGTTGAGGAATGCCATACCCTTGTAGTAGGGCCGATAGCATATTTCATGAAGTGAGGAATGGTGTCTCGTTGTGTAATCAAGCCTTCCGTGACTGGCGCTGGTGAGGCAGAGGGAAGTATCTATTAAAGAATTATATAAAGTGCTACGTGTAAGGGGGACGAGGAAAGAAAATAGATACTCTCAACAGGCCCTTTTTCTTTAAACAGACTTTTCAACGAGATGAAAGGTTATCTTCCTCTTCTATTGCTAGCACCCCAGTCACTGGCTGGGACCATGAAGCTAGCCAATCGCGCTTCACTAGGTCCTATTGGCACTAGTAACCCCAATATCTTGACAGGAGGCACTGTCCAGAACGACGCTCCCCCTCTAAGCTCCTTCTTCAAAGATCTCAAAGGGCCGGTACGTCAACCCATCTATGCTTCTCGACCAACGCTGGTATGCTAATCTCAAGCAAGTATCCAACCAACGGATGGTGGGCTCCATACGCTGCACCTCCCGGAAAGGGCACGGCAGCAGGTCCATTTCCTTACGAATCGTCCCTAGATGGGCACGGTGTTTGCTTTGGCATCGGCCAAAATCGCGAATTTGACGGGACTTCTATCAAAGTGCCGACTCAGCTAGACTGGCGGGCTTCATTCAGTGAACATGGTGGAGGATTTGATGGCCACAAAGCAACGGCTTTCGACACTCAGACCGTTACAGTTCAGTACTTCCAGGGCAATTCATCTATGACGGCACATCTTGTACCAGGGTCTCCGTACATGACCTTCCAATACAAGTCTGCAACTCCACTGTTGACAACGTTGAACGGGGGCATCAAGTCGTTCAACGGTAAAGCTCTGAGGGGCGGGAATACCGGTGCGTGATTCAAATGCAAAAGAAACATTATGAATGTATACTGACTGAGACAAATAAACCTTTAGTGAGCGATCGAGGCACCAAGTTTACCGTCATCGACACAAAGGGCACCACGTACCTAATGTATTCGGACAGATCCATCAAGCTTACCGCCACAGCCGAGAATGATAATAAAGGAACCCTTTCTACAGATAGAAAGTTCACTGGTATTCTGCGATTGGTGATGCTCAGAGATCCCAACCACCGTACCCTTTTAGATGCCCATTCAACGGTGTACCCCATCTCCATGTCTCAAAGCTATCACATCAGTGGTGATTCAGGCACCGTGACATTCAAGTGGCAGACGAAGGGTACTGGCGACTTACTAATGCTTACCTGGCCGCATCACCGCGAAGTACTACAAAGCCCCCGCTCTCCTGGCCCGTCTTCTTTGAACTATTTGACCTTGAAGGTAAGCAGTTCCGAGACCATGTAACTTTCCACGATGGCTAAGCTTCTTAGGGATGGATGTACCCAACGCTCGGAAACACTTGGCGATTGACGTACAAGTTGACCGCGATAACTTGGAACGCACCGCGTGACGTTGACCCCTCCTGTAAAGAATCAGTTGTAAACGGTCTCAAGTACGAGGTCGACCAACTTGATCCTTCCAAGCCTCCTGCGCCAAACGAGTTCTACTACTGGGGCGGAACACTCGCTGCTAAATCCCGCTTAGCACTGATCGCGTACGTGCCTCGGCGATCACGCCTTTGTCAAATTTAGACTGACTTGTATGCAGTGACCATGTTGGAAGCAAGGATCTCATTGACCCGGTAATTAAGTACCTCAAAGCCTCTTTCGACGGCTGGTTCAGCACCGCCAACAAGGCTCTCCCTGCTTATGAGACGACTTGGGGCGGTGTTATAAGTAAAGAAGGTGCCACGAATGTCTGGGTCGATTATGGTAACGGTTACTTCAACGATCATCACTTTCACTACGGTTACTTCCTTCACATCGCTGCAGTAATCGCCAAGTATGATCCGAACTGGCTCAACCAGCACAGAGAATATGTTACCCTTTTTGCCCGGTAAGTTTGAATTGCTACTTAGTTCTGCCTGCCTATGATCCCATCAAGACTGGTGCTGACCTGCCCGACAGAGACATCATCAACCCTTCATCGGACGATCCCTTCTTCCCCATCACACGATGTCTAGATTGGTTCGCCGGCCACTCATGGGCATCCGGCATCGCCAACGGAGCTGGCAGCCGTGATCAAGAATCCGTCGGCGAGGCAGTCAACGGTTACTACGGCGCCATGCTCTGGGCCACAGTAGCGCTTGATCAGAAACACGCCAATTTTGCTAGACTCCTGCTCGCCATGGAACAGCAGGCGGCTAGGACATACTGGCACCTGTACCCGAGCGCCGGTAAAGATGATCCCACGAACCCTTATCCCGAGGCCAAGTTCAGGGATCTGATCACCGTTGGCAATGTGATGGACTGGCAGACGGGGGCCTGGCTGTTCTGGGGTGCTGAGAAGGTGCAGATTGCTGCGATACAGATTCTTCCTGTTACGCCTGTTAATGAGGTAAGAATAAGTTTGGCCCAGTCTAATGGCGGTGGCTTACACGGAATGGCAGGTCATGTACGACGATGAGTGGGTTAGCAACGTCTTCGACTACACGATGCCAGAATTAGCGAGTGCCTCATACGCCGACTCATGGTATGTGTATTGATCTTTCCTATTGCCACAGATAGCTAACGGAGTAGGAAATCTGTCATCTACGCCGCCTATTCCAACGCGAATCCGCAAGAAGCCGCTGCATGGAGCGCCAACCTAAGCGACTGGGGTACGTTCAGATCACACTTAGTTATTCTGGCTCAACTGACATATCTCTAATCACAGGCTCCGGCAATACATACACGAACGAACTATACTTCATTAGCACGCGCCCCAATCCGAACGGCCAGCCTATCTGCGGGACCCTCCCACAAAACCCCTACGGAGACTACAAGATCCAAGCCGCATCAGGCAAATACATCGTATCGGCAGCCAACGGCGGCCAACTCTCTGCGTCAAGCAATTCTTCCAATGACGCAGATACTTTTTCAAGTGTTTATGTTCCCAACGCTGGGACCCTACAGCTCGCAAAGAACAAGCAATACGTGACGGCGGACCAGTCCGGCGCCTATTCGCTCTCGGCAGCCCGCGCAATTGCTGATACATGGGAGCGGTTCATCATTCGTCAGAAGATTGGCGAGAGCCAGGGTATTTATTCTATCAAAGCGGCTAGTAACGGAAAGTATGTGAGAGTTGTAGGTGATGGGACACTGGTCAATGATGGTGCGGTTGAGAACGACGCGACTGGTTTCCGCTTCATCGAGGCCTGAGATGGCGCTGGATGATTTCATTACGTGTTTTGGACGACAAGGTATTCAACTGGGCTGTTCTTTGGCTTGCTCGTTTACTTTCTTTCTTTGACTCTCTTCAAGAAGTATTTGGTTTCAATCTCTACAAAGCGGAAAACGCTGTATTCCCAGATCTATCTCTTGATACATTCTGCGGCTTGAGTTTTCTCTCATTGGTTCATTCCTACACAATCTTTATCTAGCAACACCTCCCTTCCATATCCAATCTATTAGCCAGCAATTACTTCATAGCATCCCTCACTTATCAGACTTTTTGAACAGCTTGAACAGACTTCCCCTCAAGGATATCTTCTTCGCTCCTCTCAACCTATCCCCAAAGCTCTTCTTAACAACAGTCTCGCCCTCTTCTGTTGCACGCACTGGTATCTCTTCCTCTCGCACCTCTTCATCACCAGTCTGCAAATGCTCCATGACCCAACAAACAGCCTCCCTCACAGCCTCCGGCTTCTCAATAATCACATCATGACTGACATCCGGGATATGCACATATCGATTATTCCTAGAAAGCTGCAACTGTGCCTTTTTCAACCTCTCGTCTTCTTTGTCTGTCGCGTCCAGGAGTTTCTTCTGCATCAGCAGGGTTGGGCTGGCGAGGTTCTGCTCTGCAGCGATGGCTTGGTCATATTGTAGCTGCTTCCATTTCAGAGTGTTGCCTCGAATGACGACAAGTGGTTTGTTCCCCAAGATCTTCTTATCGTACTGTCTTTGTTCGAGTTGGGCGTCTATCGTTGGCTCTGCACCTGTTTCGGCGAGGACTACTCCTGCGACTTGGTGCGGTCTCGCCTCGAGGAAGAGCCGTGCAAAGGTGCCGCCGTATGAATGCGCAATCAGCACATATTGCTTAGGCGTGTCCCTACTATCTAGAAAGTTCAACAGTTCCGAGATGGCTATATCGGTTCTGACATATGGATCTTGTCTATCCCAGAGCAGAAGCTGGTACGCAGGACGAAGGAGTTCTGCTAAGGCGGCCCAAGACTCGCAGGAGTCGCCGGAACCGTGGAAGAAAATGATCAAAGGATACGAGCTGTCTGTGTTCCCGACTATCTGAAACTTTGTGATGGTATTTTGTGTCGCTTGTGCCATTTCTTTTGTTGTTTTTGGCATTTCATGGAGATGGCTGGAGTTTGACAATCGGTGAGCGTAAGCAGAGTGGGTCAATACGACTCGGTAGATTGTTGGGTTTCATTGCTGCCTGCGACATCACGAGATTGATAGAATATCTTCAATTCTAAAAGGCTGATGCCTGGAAACACAATCCAAGAGCGGTGTCCAACTCATGAAGTAATAATCTCGGAGTATGTTTACTCCGGCACTCATAATGGAGCAGGAGATGAAACAATTGTCAAGGGTGAATAATTCGCCTGAGAGCCAAATACAGTGATAGCCTTAGTACACTGAAGATATATGACAAGAGCTCACGAGATAATCTCTAGACCACGATTCAAGGGAATACCTAGCGGACATTTCAGGATGATAAGTCCTGTTGCTGGCTGTTTAGTGCCTAATGTCACGAGCGGGCCGTCGGACAAAGCAAGCAAGCTTGATGCAAGATCGAACTCAACCGCCACCACCAACACATCGGTTCACAGAGGTTAAACCAACATCGTACAACGATAATTGCCTTCAAATCAATCCATATAAAGCATAAGTATATTCCAGAGGAAATGATCCAACAAGCGCGCACAAGACCAGCCAGAATTCGTCTCTTACCCTGCACCGCAAGCCCGAATCTACCCGGTGATCCCGTAGCCGAGGCTTCCAATCGCCATTCCCTTCTCACAAGCTGTAGTCATTCCATTATTACTCAATTGTGCTAGCGACAGGAACAAGGGCAAAAGTTCCGCCGTGAAGCTATCCACAGTCGTGCTATTCCCATCATCAGATGAACTGCAGGGTTTGTCATGATTGACATAATTGACCGAGATGGCTACGACTTGGCGGGACTGCAAGGACAAAATTCACCCACCAGTTCGTCTCTGTAGAAGCTATGCTAGTGTTGGCAGTAATTTTGACAGTGAGTCAAGCCAGCAAGGATTGTCGGGAATTTCCCCATGCGCTACTCAACTTCCCCATGGGAATTCATGGCTTGGTCCTGGGGATTAGCACTAAATGAACATGGTCTCCAGCAGCTAATTCAAGTGTCACCGAGACACAGACCGAAGTCGGCCCAATGATTGGGAACAAGAGGGAGTGGTGATGCAATGGCTACATGTACCCTCAGATGACAAGGATACTTTACTAACAGAATTCGACCTGACACATGCCATTGAGTGTTAGTCTCGGATCATCGTCGAAAAGCAGTACATCTCACTTTTCGTCGTAGCCACACTCGCTTCTGAAGCTCATCAAACCAACCCACCCACGATCATTACCCAAAACAACCACGCTCCGTCTCCCACTCCAATTCATTCGACAATGCCTCTCATCCGCACTCACGAACTTTTCCAATCATGCATAACGTTCGGCCCGACATTCGACCAATCCCATGCTTGACCGTTTACTCGCCCAGCCGATTAATTTAACCATCATAATTTATCACCACTGACCTTTTTGTTAAAAAAAAAGCTGGGGAAACCCAACCCCGCAAAATGGATCCTCCGCCCCTCGAAGATCAAAGCATCCTTGCACAGCATCACGCAACGAAAACCTGGTCCCGGCTCTTTTCTCGGCCATAACCTAGCTCAAGCTTGACTGCTTTCTCCAAGGGTTTCACGGGCAATGATGACCACCACAGCGGGTTTTCTCTACGGAGTCTCCCTCGCTCTGTTCGTGAGCGGCGGAGTCTCCGCTGCCCTGCAAGGTCGCATGCATCATGACGAGACGATTGAGACTCACCGTGCCAGGAACGAATCAGTATATATAACCAAGCAAGATGGCTTGATGGCCTTTCTCGTTCAGCAACCAGCGCTTCTCATCTCTATCATGATCTTCAAGACGCTGCTCACTTCGGCTGTTGCCTTTGGCACTGCTTTTGCGCAGAGCAAGGCTGGCGTTGAAGACCTTGACAAACCCCGCAGAGACCTCTTCGAGAAGGATCTCTCCAAATGTCCCGGCTACAAAGCTACCAACCACCGAGAGACCAAATCAGGTTTCTACGCTGATTTGTCTCTTGCGGGACAGGCGTGCGATGTCTTTGGTGTTGATCTCCCCGAGCTGAAGCTTGAGGTTGAGTATCAAACTGAGGATCGTCTGCACGTCAAGATCTTGGATACGAATAACACCGTTTATCAAGTCCCTGATGATATCTTCCCTCGTCCTGGTTATGGACAGTGGGCTTCGCCTAAGAACTCAAAGCTCAAGTTTGACTTCAAGGCGGATCCTTTTTCGTTCACTGTGACGAGGAAGGATTCTGGGGAAGTGCTTTTTGACACTTCGGGCAGTAAGCTTGTTTTTGAGAGCCAGTACTTGTACCTCAAGACCAAGCTTCCTGAGAGGCCTTATCTTTATGGTCTTGGTGAGCATAGTGATCCTTTCATGCTCAACGCCACAAACTACACCCGCACTATTTACACTCGCGATGCTTATGGGTAAGTCTTCAAACCTTTTCCGTCATCTTGAAGCGGTTGTTAACGTGTTTTAGTTGCCCCAATGGACAGAACCTCTATGGAGCTCACCCCATTTACTTTGACCACCGCAAGGGCGGCACCCACGGTGTCTTTCTCCTCAACTCCAATGGCATGGATGTCTTCATTGACAAGAAGAACGGCAAGCAATTCCTAGAGTACAATATCATCGGTGGTGTTCTCGACCTCTACTTCATCGCTGGTCCTACACCCCGCGATGTCGCAAAGCAGTACGCTGAGATCACCACCCTTCCTCTCATGACGCCCTACTGGGGTCTTGGTTTCCATCAGTGCAGATATGGATACCGAGATGTCTACGAAGTCGCTGGTGTCGTGGCCAATTACTCAGCTGCTAAAATCCCGCTGGAGACGATGTGGACTGATATCGACTACATGGACCGTCGTCGCATCTTCACTATCGACCCTGAGCGGTTCCCTGCTGACAAGTACAAGGATCTCGTTGACACTATCCACGCTCGTGATCAGCACTACATCGTCATGGTTGATCCCGCTGTATACGATATGGAGCCCAACCCAGCTCTCACGAGCGGTCGCGAGTACGATACCTTCATGAAGGAGCCCAATGGTTCAGACTACAGAGGTGTTGTTTGGGCTGGACCTAGTGTCTTCCCCGATTGGTTCAACCCGAACTCTCAGCAGTACTGGAACGAACTCTTCCAGAACTTCTTCGACGGCGAGCATGGCCCTAACATCGATGCTCTCTGGATCGATATGAACGAGCCCGCCAACTTCTTCAACCGTCCCTATCCCGGCAACAACACCACTCCCGAGAACTTCGCCAAGGTCGACGGTGATCCTCCCAAAGCGCCTCCCGTTCGAGACGGCCCGCCAGCTCGCATCCCTGGTTTCCCTGAGAGTCTTCAACCACCCTCCGACCGCTCCACCAAGCGCGAAGTCACTGCCGTCGCCAAGACCACCGAGCGCTCCGTTGAAGTCCGCACTACTCCTCGTGGCCGCGGTGTTGGTCGCTGGGCAGCTACCCGCAAGGTCTGGGGCCAGAATAAGTACGGACGTCCCGCCCACGGCTGGCAAAACGGCAAGAAGACTGGTTCTGGCTGCGGTCCCGATGAGTGCAAGGGTCTTCCTAACCGAGAGCTCATCCAGCCTCCTTATATGATCCAGAACGGCGCTGGACCTACGCTGGCTGACAGTACCACCGACACTGATCTCGTTCAGAGCGGAGATTACGTTCAGTATGACACGCATAACTTGTATGGTGCGCAGATGTCTTCTCACTCTCACAACGCTATGCGCTCGCGTCGTCCTGAGAAGCGTGCCCTTGTCATTACTCGAAGTACCTTTGCTGGTTCTGGCAAGGATGTTTCACACTGGCTTGGTGATAACCTTTCTCAGTGGGATCAATACCGCTTTTCTATCTCGCAGATCCTTCAGTTTGCTTCTATCTACCAGATCCCCGTTGTCGGTGCTGATGTTTGCGGTTTTGGTGGTAACGTCACTGAGACCCTTTGTGCACGATGGGCTACCCTTGGTAGTTTCTACACTTTCTTCCGCAACCACGCCGATATTACTTCTCAGTCTCAAGAATTCTACCGCTGGCCCAAGGTAACCGAGGCTGCTCGCAACGGTATCTCCATCCGATACCAGCTCCGTAAGTTACTCTTTCTCCCCATATGGACGTTTGCTAACAGGAACAGTTGACTACATCTACACTGCCATCTACAAGCAGAACCAGACCGGCTCTCCTACTCTTAACCCCATGTTCTTCAACTACCCCAAGGACAAGAACACCTATTCCATCGACCTCCAGTTCTTCTACGGCGATGGTATCCTCGTCAGCCCCGTTACCAAGGAGAATAGCACCAAGCTCGAGTACTACCTCCCTGATGACATCTTCTACGAGTGGTCCACCGGCAAGCCCGTCCGCGGTAAGGCTCAGTACGAGTCTGCCGAAGTCGACGTCACCGACATCATGGTCCACTACAAGGGCGGCCTCATCTACCCCCAGCGCGTTGAGAGCGCCAACACAACCAAGGCTCTCCGCCAGAAGGGCTTCAACCTCGTTATTGCACCTGGTCTCGATGGTAAGGCTGAGGGCTCTCTGTACCTTGATGACGGAGAATCTGTTGTCCAGGACACAGCTTCTGAGATCGACTTCAAGTACAGCAAGGGCAAGCTGAGCTTTGATGGAACTTTTGAGTATGATGCTGGTGTTGGTATTGAGACTATCACTGTGTTGGGTGTCAAGTCTAAGCCTCATGGTACGGAGCACGCTGAGTATGATGCTAAGAACAAGAAGCTCGTATTTACTGCGGACATTCCGTTGACGCGCAAGTGTCGCGTTGACCTGTTCTAGATAGACACGATGAGACCTGCTTATGATTATGATTCTAGCTATGACGATAGTTCACGGAAAGTATCAGCTTTCGTCTGACATTTATGAATAAATATTAATCGTTCATTCTTGCGCATTTCTGCTCCTTGTGACCCCCGAAAGTGTTGTTGAAGTCTAGTGATAAACGTTACAGGTATTGGTCGAGTAGGTCTGTTGTTGAATGGTAAGAAGATTCGATCAGGAATTGACCAACGCCATGCAATTATCTAATGACACATGGCTGACGTAGTATTGAGTGAAGAGCGGAGGTGCATTAACGTTGTCTGATACGGCGACGCAGTCGCAGATTGGCTGCTGACTTATTTTGCCGATTAATTTAAGCGGCTGATGACTGAGCCATCTCCCACTACAAAATCCCACGACGCACACCTTTCTACCTTCAACCAAGACTGATCATTTCAATTCTGGTGAAATTCAAGATGGCGACGACTCAGACAGCTCTGCAGGCTCCCTTTGAGACGATTTCCCTCGAAAACAGGAGCCAGAATGAAGACCTCCCAGAGACCCGGCAGGCGGGGCGAGTCTTTGAAGCTGACCCTGCATTCACGACAAGTCCAGCATCGCGTCGACTCATCATCTCTTTGTTGGTTTGTGCAAACATGATCCAGGTAATTCATTCATGTCTACAGGTTTCTAGATGTTGGTGAATTATTTACTAACTTTTCCTGAAGTTCATGTCCAATTGTACCACCATCGTCGGCGGTCTCGCTCTTAGTAAAGATCTGGGGCATGAATCAGGTCCCGGCAAGGCAAATTGGATGGTCGCTTCATATCCGTAAGTCTAGACCCTCTCACTCCTATGTTAATGCGATACTAATACCTATAGACTCACGCAAGGTGCATTCGTCCTAGTAACAGGTCGACTAGGCGCTATCTACGGCCATTCTCAACTCACACTTCTCGGCTGTGCAATCTTCACCCTCTTTTCTCTCATTAATGCATTCACAAAAACCTATGACTCTTTCATCGCCATGCGCGCTTTGACTGGTGTTGGTGGAGGTATCTTCATGCCCAATGCCGTCTCAATAATCACCACCATGGTTCCACCAGGACGATCACGAAACGTCGTTCTGGGTTTCTTTGCAGCGTCGCCGCCTCTGGGAGGAATGATCGGTTCGTTAATCGCGGGTGTTTTTATCGATTATGTGACTTGGATGTGGCTTTTTGTTCTCATGTAAGTGTTATGTTGCTCTTTTAAGCGATGCCTGACGTTTGTATTAGTGCTGGAATCGCGGCTTTCAATCTGGCGTGGTTGGCGTATCTCATGCCGAAGGAAACGCCAGTCGACAAAGGAGGTCATATTGACATTCCTGGTATCATCTTGGGACTAGGAAGTTTGCTTCTTTTCAACGTAGTATGCAAGTAAGTAAAACTTGCCCTTTACAGTCTCATCTATACCTGACCGCCATAGCCAAGCACCGTCAGCTGGGTGGAACGCGCCCTACGAGATAGCCCTACTGGTGCTTTCTGTAGTGATGTTCCTTACATTTCTGTTCTGGGAGAAGCGTTATGCCAAGGACCCCATCATGCCGCTGTCGGTCTTCCAAGCACCGACTTTCACAGCTTTAGTCTTTGTTGTGCTTCTTGTACGTCTTCCTCCTAACGGGCCTCTCTTACCGGTTCTTATACTAACGTATCTAACAGAGCTACATGGCATTCGGGATCGGCCTCTGGTACTCGACGAGTTGGCAGTACCTCTTGCGCGGATTATCTGTCACCCAAATTGGGATTAACTGGGTACCATTCGGCCTAAGCTCTGTGCTCGCCGTGTTCTTTGCAGCATGGCTAATCCCCCACGTTGCCGCGCAATGGATCATGGCTATCGGTGTGATCGTCACTCTAGTTGGCAATATCCTCCTCGCGACCATGCCAGTGCAACAGACATATTGGGCGCAGGTCTTCCCAGCTATGATTCTCTACGGTTTCTGCCCCGACTTGGTATACGTCGCCGCACAGGTAATCGCCAGCAACAGTGCCAGTCGTCGTCAACAGGGCGTAGCGAGCAGTCTGATTGGAACCCTCAACCTTTACGGAAACAGTTTGGGTCAAGGCTTTGCTGGGACGATTGAGACAGAGGTTGGAACGAATAATGATGATGAGGTTAGGGGATATAGGGCAGCTCTGTACTTTGCTGCTGGCTTGGCAGTGCTTGGCCTGGCTTTGGATATCTTGTTTGTCAGGGTACCGAAGGATCAGCGCGAAGGATGGGATGATGCGTCCGATAGCGGTGAACAAGAGCTGAATGGCATGACTACCGCTATTGAGGGACGGGCATCACTACGAACTTGAGTCGTGTCTTGGGATGGGAAACAGTGAGTTGATGGGGGCATATTGGTTCAAGATACGGATAAACACCTAGACTTCAGTCAAGGCGGATGATCCACTGTTTCCCCCTTTGAACCCTTGTATAGATCCGACCGCGGGGGAAGGATGAATCAGTACAGACCCGTCGGTGCCTGAGTATGGAAAAACTGCCATTATATACTACCTGTATGTTGCAGTCTCTGGTTGAAGTTATGAGGCAAAGGATCTTGAACCCGACATAGTCCGTCGGTCGGATTTAATGGCTAAATATAACTACTTGATAAGGACTAGAAATAAGAAGAATGAAAACTTGGAATTGTCTAAGCCCCATGGACCATGGCCAATGCGCAGCAAAAGGACCCAAAACTCCATTCAACAACAGGCGATGCTTCAAGGATACCGCTGGAGGATCGCAGCCAAGACCCTAAGCGAGAGGTCTATGCAAAGCCCGATTCGCCAGGCTGCCGAAGGATCCAAGACGAGACAGGTCCTTATTTCGATTAAGCTGTCATGGTAACGTCGATCCAAAATGCTCTCCACCATTCAATGCATTAAAGATGTCGAATTTCCATCATTCGGGTTGCCCTCCAGCTTGTTCAAATTCTCGATGATCAAAATGCCGAACGCACTACGACGACGAGATGATGATGACGAAACAGAAGACGGTAGGTGCGAGTTCGCATACATTGAGGATCAATTTCTCTGGCCTCATGAAGGCAAAACTTGGGTGCGTGGACAAACACAAATGATAGGCTGGGGAGCGGGGCGCGATGTCAATGGAACATGGGGCGAAGGGAGCACCAAAGTGAAGTTGGAGTTGAGGTGGTGGACAGGCACATATGGCCCTGGCCCAGACGATCTAAAACCCATAGTAATATTCGGTAAGTCTGGTGTTGGACCCAATACCAAAAACACTGCTGACTGAGTCTAGATAACAAGACGTTTGACTACCCTTCCTCCGACTGGAAGTCATGGAACCCCAACTGCACAGGAACATACATGAACTACACTTGGACAATACCGATGGACTTGGATGTTGGCGACTCGAAATTCACAATGACGGTGTACGACGTGTCGAATCGCAGTGATATAAGCATGTTGCAGAGTAATTTATTCTTCATCAACGCGGACAACGGAACATCAACAGCAGATTCAAATGCTAGCACATCAGCACCAGAATCTTCACAAGACACAACAAACTCGACGGGTCTTACAACTGGCGCCAAAGCTGGTATTGGCGCAGGCATCGGTGTCTTTGTCTTAATCCTGCTTCTCGCAGGCTTCTTCCTCTACCGACGCAAGAAGCGACAAACACCAAGCATTGCCCCATCAGATCGAGGTGGATTTGAAAAGCCAGAGCTTGATGCAAAATCGACTGGTATTTCTGAAGTTGATGGAAGTGGAATATCTCCGCATCAAGCTCCGGATAATGCGATTTACGAAGCACCTGGGGTTTGGTCCATGAGGCGCCTACTGGAAAGGAGCAGACGGTGGTGGAGAAGATGAAAGCAGCAAGGCAGATTAATGAGGAACCGATTGAGATGCCGGCGGATTCACCTATGTCGTCGCCGAAGACATCGCAGGACAGGCTGAACAGGTCATAGAATTTTATACAAATTCGGTAGCGTCGGTCAAGATGCAGCGTGTTACGTACCTTAGTGAGCCACCCCCTCAATTGGGCACTCGTTCCGTAAAGAACCGCCCAGCCGTCTTTTATGCGAACAGTTTCAGCGAGGCAGTACAGTGAAGTATCTCGTCACACGTGGCTGCAGTCTAACATTGGTGGTTAGTGTATCACTAGTACGCCAACCCCTGCTATAAGACCTCGCCCTAAGGCCTCTCATCCCCGCGTCTCATTTCACATCTCGATAAATACAACGCGTCGAAGCCTCCACGTTTACCACGGCGCGCGATGGCTTCCAAGCTCTGTACGCCATGTCAAGATGCATTTCTCTCCGAACCAAAACCTCTGCATCGTGATACCACCATCGCCTGCACTCCCTTCCACGAGACGCCGTGGAAAGCCTTCCAGAAGGATGCAGACTCATCTCGAGACATTACCGAGTCCGTAAAGGATTGCGACTTCTGCTCATTTGTTGTCGCGTTCGCAGCGGTAGACCAAGCCCTTGGCAAACATGGAAACGGATCCTTCGTTGATTCGACCAGCAAAACGTCTTGGAGAACACAGGGCGACCCGATGCTAGCGCTATGGCAGTATAATGAGTATACATATGAAGGCCATCTTTCAGCGGATCTCGGCCTCAGCAGGAGTAACCTTCGTCATATGGATAGGCTTGATATACGACTCTTCGGAAGTGCAGGTGCGCTACTTGGCCATTGCTAGCATCACTGAACTAACTGGCGATAGATCCTCGTGTGAAATGCCAGAAGCCAATCGAAAAGACATCAACAAGTACGTCAAGTGACAGAAGTTTTGAATGCTTGTCTAAATGGATCAAGAATTGTTCGGCGAATCATAAATCATGCAACAAACTACATGCCCGCACGGGTGAGAACAAAGATTGGCTTCCAGCTCGGCTGGTAAAGATCATTCTCGATACAGATGGCGTGCCTAGGATTATCAAAGTGGTTGAAACGGACAAAAGCGATAACCTTCCTCCTAGCATCGAATATGCTACGTTAAGCTACTGTTGGGGAAGGGAATCATCCACCAAGCTACTCAGATCTAATATCGAGAAGATGACGACCACCGGGGTGACAATAAAAGACCTGCCAGCAACATTCCGCGATGCAATCACTGTCACAAATCGTCTTGGTATGGAGTACATCTGGATAGATGCCCTCTGCATTATTCAGCTTGATGCGGAAGACTGGGGCCTGCACTCGGTGACAATGGCCAAAGTCTACTCATACTCAGCGATCACGCTTGCAGCAGCGGCATCATCAGATGCACACGGAGGACTCTTTCGCGAACGCAATCCTGCAGGCATCAATGGTGTTAAATTGGAATTAAAATGGCCCTCACACGAACTTGAAGGGGATTTTCATCTTGTGCCAATAGATCCCTGGGACAAAGCAGTTGGAAACTCACCATTGCTGAAGCGCGCATGGGTATTCCAAGAACGACTTCTATCACGTGGAACCGTCTACTTTGCTCATGATATGCTCTACTGGGAATGCGGTGAACTGTACGCCTCGGAACTTTATCCAACGGGAGGGCCCTGGGATCTGAAATACCGATACAAGAGATTCGACATTTCTGATAGGCTTCCCTCCGGCGTGCAGTCAGTAGAGGATTGCAGGTTCAAGCATATATACACGGAACTTCTCACGCGAGAGCTGAATGCAGAGAAGACAGTCACGGATGAAGAGATGTTTCTATACGTATGGGCTTCAGTAGTGGCTCAGTACAGCGTCGGCAAGTTGACGAAAGAGACTGATAAGCTCATTGCCATTGATGGTGTAGCTGAGCAATTGACAAGTATTGTACCGAGAGAGCAGTATCTCAACGGACTCTGGAGACAAGAAAGTCTTCCACTTTCTCTACTATGGAGCACGATAGAGGAAGAGGAGCCGCCAAGTACCCGCGTCGCGCCAAGTTGGTCATGGGCATCTGTCTACACGCCCGTTAACTTCAACTTCTTGTTCCGAGCACAGACGGAGCCCAAGGTCGTCACGAAGGTCATCGATATCATCACCCCTGATGATGAACCAGAAACCGTCGAAATGTCGCGTCCAACGGCACTTGTTCTTCAAGGGCCTCTCACAGAAGTACGCTTTCGCTCTGCTTCACGCAGTGGACTAGGACCCTTACACTCAAACTGGTGGATGAGCCACAAGACGATGAGGGATCGCATCAATTTCTTGAATCCAATTGACCTGACGCCTATGCTTGTATTCATTGGCAAAGGTTTGAAAGCAGATTATCCATGTGATATCTCGTTGGATAGGGAGGTGCCAAAGAACAGTCGAATCTTCGCGCTCAAGATTGCAGAAGCTGACATTAGACATCCTTGGCAGGAGAGACTACCATCTGAGTGCGGCTTGTTGTTAATCGCAGATGGAGAGAGAGGGACTTTTAGGAGAATTGGCATGTTTGAGATTGCTGCTGAGAAAATGAAGAGGGATTGGGCAGATCATAAGACACCATTCACGTCGATATCCAAGTTGAGGGACGAAATATGGAGTGAATCGGATATAGAGGAGAAATTCTATCTAACGAAGGATGACAAAGATGGATATACTATCAAGATAGTCTGACAATGAGGTTACATGGGCATTTGCGCTTTTATTGAGCCAATAAAGGCTTCTACCCAGTGCATGGAACACGTGTCAACACAGGAATACAATGCTGATTATTAAAGCGGCAAGATGATTCCCTGGAAATGAAGCATGTATAATCATCGGCCACTTTCGGGTGGATTTCTGGCTGTAAACTGAACTGAACCCATTTGACTCTGGCGCTAGTGATTCGCAACGCCAGCAGGGAGCCAGGGCCCTCGGCATATCGGGTGCGGCAAATGGTTACGGAGGCGGTCAGTGAATTAGCCATGCTATTAAGGATTTACAGTTTAGCAGGAAATTACCGAATGCAACATAAAAATTGAGCCTCGTTGCACAAACAAAGAACGTGACTCGGTCTCAAATGATTGGTGTCACTTCAACATCAGAATAATGCCGTATGTACAACAAGACTTGAATCTCAACGGATCATCGAATCTATTCAACACCCGAAATGTCTCACATTCACCGCCAATTCTCATTATCATGCTTGTATCACCCTGTAGTTCAGAGCAAACATTTACCTAGCGCATAAGCCAGCCACCAACACCCAATGTCTCAATCTGCCTTATCTTGGCATCAAACAAATTAAGCTCACAACGCGCCCGCTCGCACACACGCGTCCGCTTGCATAACTCAAAAGCAACCAACATAACTTTAAGCCACGAATACATACTCTAACCATGGCCGGGTGACAGATCCACCTGCTGATCGATGACGATAGTCCCAGCCATTTAAAGCCGCCGTGATCCTCATCTTCATCCCTTTGTACTACACATTCCTTCTTCTCCTCTTTCACCTACCTCACAATTATCTTCACTGTATACGAGCACCATGGCAAAAATTGCAGAGGGCTTGCCTAGGGCTGGCTCGACGACTACTGTCACGACGCAGAGAAAGAAGAAGCACGTTGAAGCGAAGGCGCTGACGACAGAGGTTCAGATGTTGGCGGGTGCTGATGTTTGGGGTCGTGCAGCATTTGGGAGGTCGTGGCTGCGATCTCTTGTTGGTGCATCGCCGCTGTTTCTTGCGCCAATGGCTTCGATATCGATCTTCATCACACTGGCCGAATACGAAGGCTCCCTCTCCCTCTTCGCAGACGCCGTAAAAGAACACGGCTTCTGGACCATTTGCGCCCAGTACGGTCCTCACCTCACCACCAGAGGCATAGCTGCAGTGATCTGCTTTGTCGGAATCCAAGCCCTTCTGTACTGCCTCCTCCCCGGAGAACAACACCAAGGCCAATTGACACCAGCGGGCTATCTCCTCAGCTACAAAATCAACGGCCTCTCAGCCTGGATCGTCACGCATCTCCTTTACGGACTTCTCAGCTGGTTGGGGATTCTGGACCCTGGCTTCATTCCCCGTAATTGGAGTAGCTTGATTGGAGCTATGAATTTAGCTGGGTTCGTTATTTCGGCACTTGCGCTCGTCAAAGCGTACGTAATGCCGACGCACCCAGAAGATAGGAAGTTCAGCGGTGAGTCTACCGGGTTTTGAGTTTTCGGTATAATTAAACGCTAATTTGATATCGGCAGGGTCGTTTCTATACGATTTTTTCATGGGCATTGAGTTGAACCCGAGGTTGGGCGAGAACTTTGACCTTAAGCTTTTCACTAATGGCAGGACTGGGATGATGGTGTGGACCCTGATGTAAGTCTGGTTAATTTGATACGAGAACGGAAACTTACATGATGTAGCGACTTTTCGAACATGGCGTATCAGTACCAGAATCAGGGATACGTCGAACCTTCGCTTATCCTTGTCACCGCGCTACAGACCATTTACGTGGTGGACTTTTTCGTGAATGAATCATGGTATCTGCGCACAATCGACGTCAAATTCGACCATTACGGCTTCTATCTTAGCTGGGGCTGCTTCTGCTTCTTACCAGCAACATACACGATCCAAGGCCAATACTTGGGCCGCTACCCATCATCAGCTCCAACGCCTTACCTAGCATTCTTCTTCGCCCTCGGGGTAGCAGGTTACATCCTCTTCCGCTCCGTGAACCACCAAAAAGAAATCGTACGACGCACAGGCGGAAAATGCACCATCTGGGGTAAACCGGCAGAATGCATAGTCGCATCCTTCAGGACCTCCGACGGTCGGCAGCACAGTAGTCTTCTTCTGTGCAGTGGTTGGTGGGGTTGGTCTCGACACGCGAATTACCTGGGCGATCTGATTCTTAGCTTCTGCTCTTGTGCGCTGGTGGGTAGTACGAGGGCTGTGGTGTGGACGTACGCGGTGTATATGACGGTGTTGCTTGTGCATCGGTGTATACGTGATGAGAAGAGCTGCTCGGTTAAGTACGGTGCTGCGTGGACTGAGTATTGTAGACGTGTGCCTTGGCGATTTGTTCCGGGCGTTTGGTGAGATCTTGGAGTTCTAGGACTTTGATTAAGGGGGATTTGTGCTACACTTGGTGTGAGGTTGTGAAACAGCGTGGATAACGTCAGATACGGGGAAACCGGCCACCCCCAGAAACCGGCCACCCGCTTTTCAACCCAACCACCCAATTTATAATATCATAATTAATTCACAACT